>JAHPZR010012028.1:0-17980 GCA_019787425.1 Platygyra sinensis
AATTGAAAATATTTCTTGAGAACTAACAAGAACAATTAAGTACTAAAAGCAATTACATTGTAAAACTTAATATTGTTAGTCTATATATATAAATATGGCCATCTTTTCTTAGTGAAAAAAAGACTTGAAATCTATCTTGCAAAACATTGCCATCGGCACTTCGTCTTATATTTTCCCTTCGTTTATTTGCTCGTATATGTTGTCTGCTCCATCGTGTTCATTGGGCTACAGGAGTTAAAGATATAAGAAAAAAGATTCTAGTAGAGAATTTTTCAAAGGCAGTTTGGGGGGTAAAAAGAGAATCACTGTTCCTTTCAGCCATTCCAGCGATTTTGTTTCATTTAGCTCTCACTGAGGCTACTTTCTATATAGCGAGTATCTGATTCTTTTGTGTGTAATATCTGTCACAATATTTTATCGAATGTAGAAAATGGCGAGGTTATGGTACTCATATCGAGGCCTAAGACGTGCGGCTCAGGTTAGGCCTATCTTTATACTTACGCGGCTATCATTCTGAGGCTGGGAGGAGGTTCTTTTTTTCCCTTAAAACCCGGCCCCCGCAAATAAAGTTATCTATATTTCGTGCCTTCACTTCCTACCAAGATCGGCTGCCCGACTGTTTGCATATAACTTCGCTGTGATCGTACTATTCAGATTGATCAGGCCGCTTACGGAGTGGAAGTAGATAGATAGATATACTTATGATTATCACGCGTGAAAATTTATCACCCCGTACAGTACATGATCATAAAAAGCTGAAGACGCTAATACACTCGTGATACGACTCTAACAGTGGACATGTTAATCAAAACATAGTCTTTCATTTCCAGTTGTGCGCGTGTAGGTATTATGGTCCCTCAGGGGGGCAGTAGTTGATAAATATATGGAGGTCTTGGATCTGACTCAATAGTCAGACATAACGCTACTTAAGACAATAGATGTTTCTGTCGAGGCTATCAAAAGGGTGTATAGTTGCCTGTCCATCCCGGGCCGCCACTCCCTTCCTTTTCCCTTTTGCCTTTTCTTTTCTTTCTGCTCCCTTTCTCTCCGCCCCCTTCCCCCTAACACCTCCCCTCTCTCCAAACCTTTTCCCTTTACTCAAACCTCTTCCTCCGTTACTTTCTCTCTTTCCCTCTCTTGCTCTTTTTCGCCTCCTCCGCGGTCGACCCTTTTTCCCCTTTGTGGCCTTCCTCTGCCTTTCTCCCCTCGTTTCTTCTCCCTCTTCCCTCTCCCCGCTCCTTCCTTCGTCTTTCGGGTTTTCGCCCCCCTCCCCTTTTCTCCTTTTTCGCCCCCCATTGCCAATCCCCCCCCCCAGCTAGTTCAAAAATCACTTAGACTTTCAATTAGTACTTCTTTGCGAGAGGGTGCGGAAACGAAAGCCGTGAAAGCCAAAGATAAAATTTTGAAACAGAACAAAACAGACTAACATGCCTCTACTACAGATTTAAGTATGCTATTTTCTAGGGCGAAGCCCCGCTTGTTTACTAGCGCCACAATTTTTCCACCGACCGACCTCACTTACCTATAGGCCGGGTATTTTCCGGCGGACGGGCACTATGGCCTGCTAGTGGGCGCTCGCAGCGATGAACACATCGCGAGTCACAGTGAATCAATTTAAGCGCAGATAAAATCGGGAAATTTAGTGGTGAACTCATAAACAATGAATAAAGCACTATCCGAATGGGATAAGAAAAAAGTGACACTACTCATAATTATTGACTGGTTGTAGTACTTAGTCGCGGCGGATAGCGGTGGCCGAGCATCCGCCTCTATGATACATTTTCGGCCCCCGTTTTCCACAGGGGAAAAATGAGACTCGCTTTAGGGGCGCACTTGAGCAATATAACATCCCTGGGAGCAGACTAGAAGCCTTTTATAAAACTGGGTACTATTTAGTGTACCGTCATATTGTCTCTTAGTTGATAGAAATTGACAGCTACACAGCCGAAGCCTGGCTGAGAGCCTTAACGTAGACGCGGTCGATATTGCGTGCTTAAAGGCTTCGATACCGTGCGCTACTAGATTTTACGACGTTTCATACGGGAGCAGTCATTACTCAGTAGACTTAGCTTACCGAAGACAATACTACATGGATCTATCTACGTTATGGACACTTGGGATGAATTGAGCTTGCTCGCTTTTTCGGTTGGCGTGATACTTGTGTCTTCTCGAACCCGTTAGCAGACCCATAAGACTGGGGGCTTACGTTCTCGATAGAAAATGGAAGATCAAAAAGGGAATCGTTCATGTTGGTTCTCCATATCTTTCAGCTGGGTTTCAACTCAGAGAATGTTGGTCTTACATCTGGGTCATTTTGCCAGCATTTCAACATTATCTCATACCTACGATAGAAATATTATTATTTGTTTTCATGAATGTTGACTTCTAAACATTAATTACCATTGCTACTGAACCATTTTAGCTGTAATATAGTTACTTCGTTCATCAGAAAGATAGACCTTTAATATTTTAAAGGGGGGTCGGGGGAAGGGTTGGCCAATATTTTAGTCATGCCAGCTCAACTTTGCCTTCGATTTGCGAGGTGCTTTTGTTTTGACTAGCTCCATTTGAATGGCTTAGGTTTATAATACCCCAAGCTCTAACATGAATATAATGATATGTTTCAAAACGTCAGTTAAAGGTCGTAAGAGCGAAGTCAGTGACGCTTTAATATGTCTACCACAAAACTTACAATTTATCATCCACGTGCTGTGGTTTAGGCATTCGGTATCCTTCCTGAAGCAGACTTGCAATTCTTTTGCCATTCACTCGTGGATATGGTGAGCCACCTTACAGAAAAAAAATAAAGTCTCGAGTTCACATGTAACAGCACAGGTAGGTTGAACAGTGTTTGAGGTAATTACTGTACAATTAATTGCCATAGAGACCATGAAAGGGAACGCCGCCTTAGCCTTCAACAGAGTGATTTAATATATTTGTATTAGCAATAATAATTGAGAAAAAAAATGTAAACAAAAAAATGATTAAAAGTAATCACTAGATATGTGACCATGGTTGTTTCAAAATTTGATAAAGCTACAGTTT
This sequence comes from Platygyra sinensis, assembly GCA_019787425.1. Classification (NCBI taxonomy): domain Eukaryota; kingdom Metazoa; phylum Cnidaria; class Anthozoa; order Scleractinia; family Merulinidae; genus Platygyra; species Platygyra sinensis. The sequence continues at coordinate 3,046 of JAHPZR010012028.1, forward strand.
AATGATATTTTCTTCATACGATATTAAATGTACCTATAGTGAAAATCTCGTAAAGGGCAACTCCATAGCTCCAGCTGTGGGAAAAATGAAATAATCAATGAACTTTAAAATAGAATGCTATAGTATTTTCATCAACACAAACATCGGACAAACTTAACCCACGTTGCCGAAAATAGCTCACTTGGACTTTTGCCCACTAGGGAACCGGTAAACAGACTTGATGTGCAAGTAGGTGGAGAATACAGACATGGGTGCAATTACAGTGTAACTTATCATAGCACTGGGAAGACTTGATATGACATGGATATGGCTCGATCGTAAAGGAAACATTTAATCTTGTAGTCGAGATAGTATTTCAGTTATTAATTTCTTTTAAATAAACGTTACTGTTGGTAGCTTTGTAGTGCTTCCTGTGGAACTATTGTTCAAAGACAGACATGATCGGAAGGCATCATGCAGATTTACTTACATATCGCTTTTAGTGGTATAAGTTCCATACAACAGCGCTTCAAAAGCAGTCCATTTAACTGGAAGACGGCCCTAAAGATTGAAGAATTTTAAGAAACAATTCATAGACTGCAAGTCAGAACTACGTAAAAAGATAGGCTGCGTACGCAGATTTCTGTCTGCCTGTGCATATTATGTAGTCTGGCTGGTGGATGTAAAAGCAGCAGTCCCGCATGTGTACCTTTTCCAGCAGCTATATGACAAAAAGGAATTGGTCGACTTAAAAAGTCTGAAAATCATCCAAAGCTTGGATTAAATTTCTAAGTTTAATTTTATTCCGTTTTAGTTTCCTTCAGTAATTGACGCTGTAATTAAAAAAGGAATACAAACTCCTGACAGATTTGGACTCCATCAGATAAAAAAAGAGTGTGCTTACACCATTTGGTCACAGTGCTGCGCGTGATATCATTCTTGTGGCCGGATGCCACCGCCACAAATTCCATCGTAAACACTATTACACTTGATCCTCGAAACTACTTTGATCCTACCTCGATTTCTTAAGCCAAAAAGGCCTAACAAATTATTCGAAATGTATTTCGCAAAAAAATTGGGATACTCGTTGTTTACGTTTTTTTAAAAAATAAACCAGGTAACAATGCAATTCCCAGTGAGTGTAATATTGTAGACACCCAAACAAGATTTAAGCTTAGACCGTGTTATTACCTGATTACACAACTCATTTTTATCGACATTTTATTCTTATGTTTGTTACCTTTGCCTTTTTTTCATAAATGTTGTCCTGCTGAACATCTCTAGCCATTCCAAAGTCTGTCACTTTACACGTTTCTCTTTCACCAACCAACACATTACGAGCTGCCAGGTCTCGGTGGATAATCTGTTAGAAACGGAATTCTATTCAATACGTCTTCAATGAACACCAAAACTCTTACGGACTTCCATGGGCCTTAAAACTGAGGTATAAGCAAAATATGACAAATAACGCTTCAAAATGCACGCGAACGTTCTTGTATCGCTGTGATGCCATATAAGAAATAATTATTGCAAACTGAACTCGATCTTTAACTTTCCACCAAGTAGATGTCGTTTCTTTAATTTCATGATCAAGTCTGTTGTGAACAGAATTGTACACTAATGTTGTGAAAATGTTCAGCTTACAGATTTTGAACAAAGGTAGCTCATGCCATCAGCGATTTGCCAAGCAAACTTCATCAACTGTTCTGACGTTAGACTTGTTTGTGGTTTGATATCCGGGTCTTTGTAATAAGTGTCGTTTAATCCACGGCTCTTTCTCAGGTATCCCAAGAGATCACCATAAGGTACATACTCGATTATCACCATAATAGGGTCTTGAAAAGTATAAACATTCAAAAGTAAGTGTTTCAAACTATTGCAAAAAACTTGGACTGATTTACTTTCTAAAATAGCCTAGGAGAAGATTTAAAAAAAAGATTAATTGTATTTTATTTTCTCCAAGTCGTCGTGATTGATTTTTTTTTGTGCCTGACACAGAGCAACAAACTGTGAGGAATGAACAAATCAACGAAGAATTAAATCACGTTGCCTAAAGTGAAATATTACATGTAGATGCTACAAAAAATCAACCCAGAAATGAGAATTTGTCTATCTTTAAGTCTAATGGTCTCCCATGACTCGACATAAGACTAGTGTTCACTTTTTCAGATGCGTAATTCAATCTTTAAACTGTTTACCACTTTCTGTGACACATCCAAGTAGTTTGATGACGTGAGGATGTGGTTTAAGCTGCTTCATTGTGTCAAGTTCTGTCAATAAATCTCTCCTGTCTGATTCGGGGGAATTATCTGGAAAACAACAAAACTTGAATCGGAGAGAACATTTCTTTGATAACTTCAATTCATACTTTTAACAAAAAATTTCTAACGTTACTCTAGAGTGGCAATATAGTTATAATCTCTAGTAAAGTCAGTGTTGCATCCACAAGCCTTGTAACTTTCGTTACTAACACTACAACCCCAACCTCAACAACAACAGTAAAACAGACCTAGCCAAAAAAAGACGTTAAAAGTAACAGAATTTTGTAAACTGATTGTTTGTAAACAGAAGCGAAGCGTTCAGCCATTTTGTTTCTGAGGAGAACACTCCAAGGGGCCTAGTAACCAGGCAGACGTTGAACTTGACATGATAAATGCAATATCTGCAGCAGATATTGCATTTATCATGTCAGGTTCACAAGCTATTGTGAATTGATTGAATGCTCTCGACCAATCAGATTTTTCATAGCGAGTCTGATGTATAATAGTAAAAGATGGATTATCTCCGCCTCAACGAATATTGGTTGAAACGGTCTATAAATACTGATCGCCAATAATTGCAGCCATTCAGAAACCAACTTCTATGCAGGCTGAAAGAGTTGATCAGCAGAAAATTATCCGTGCCTTAAACAGAAAATTATTCGTGCCCTAATTATCCCTTACAGGCTCAACAGAATAAATTCTTACATTTAAGCATTTTGATAGCAACTGTCGTCTTTCCAGGCCTGCCTTGAAGTCCTGTTGCCGTTCCCTTGGCAACCTGGCCAAATGCACCTTTACCAATTAACTTTTCTATAGTCACGTGTTGCTTTTCAACTTCCCAAGAACGTGTTGATGGATGAAGAGGCGCGTAATCAGTACTTTGAGCAACACGTTGTGTATCTTCGTTGTCTTTAGTTGCTTCTGTTATGTCCATGTATTCTGAGCTAAACTCTGTGGATTTACTCAGTCTTGGAATATGACCACTTGGTTGAAGATCATCCAATGCCATTTCATTCTTTTAAAATAGGTAAAATATATATAAGTGTTTTCCACAGCTATCTATTAAAGTCGCCATCTCACAGTATTAAAATAAAATGAAAGCTCGAGAAAGGAGTTTTTGAAGATAGCAAAACAACCCAGTAGAAATAATTAACCAAAATCGACAAAGAAAGGAGAATTAAGACAACTTGTAAACCTTGAAAATTTGGTGTTGTGTTTTCAAGATTCGCGGTTCGTGGCATAATACGTCTAAAACACACTAATAATTCCAGGAAGACCGCTGATAGTTGTTGTTCACCCTCAATTTTCGCCCCTACTCCACAGCCCTCTCGTCAGGACACAGATCAAAGCGTTTGTGTTAGCTGTATGACTCCTTAAGACTAAGAATGGCTTGATTGAACTTCAAGGTGTCTCAGCCTGGTGAAAGGAAACAGCACAAAGACCCGTTTTCCTTCTTTCTCGTTCCTTGTTGCTGAATCACCGTGAACCTCAATCAAGCAAGCCAAACTCTTACTACCCATAATGCCAATCTGTATTGTCGCGTACGCCTTTAACACTCTTGTGGAACAACCTTTGTCGAAACAGTTGTAATTCAGTGCTTTATTGCTTTCAACAGTAAAAAAAAAAAAAAAAACGCGACCACAACAAAAACTTACGTCATAAACGTCTGATCTCTCTCCTTTATAGTGCCTGAAATAAGAAAAAAAAGCAGGAATTCGAAGAATGATTTCTGAAAATTTGACGTTTTTGTACAGAAAATTGGTATTTTCAGTTAGACTTCTCTAACTCATTCATAATTTATTGAGGAATAAAAGGAAATCACGACCGTGGCAGTGTTTGGATACCTGATCTTACATGTTATTAACATAGATTTTGCGACTTTATTTCTTTTTTTTCTCTCTTAGTTTTAGGTTTCGATTGAGAAAATATATCATTACTGAAGATAGTATTTACCACATTTCCAGGTATCTCGAAATTCGTCAAAAAATACTCCGCTGCCTGTCGTACCGCGATTTAGTTATCTTATCCTGAGTGTTTGGTTTATGGTCAAACATTTAACACTTAATGACTGGTCTCGAGGGAAACGGTGAAATTTGTTTTCCGAGAATCTCAATGTTTCCAGTTGCCTTGATAGCTCAGTTGGTAGAGCATTGTACCGGTAATGCAGTGCTCATGGGTTGGAATCCGTTTAGGCCTGATTTTTTTTGTCAGGCTTTAATTTCACAACTGCTTAAGTTGTTTGCATAACTGCGGTGATTAATTATATCTTCAAACAGTTTCATTGCTAGATGTCATCTGACCATGAACTAGCCTTTGAATGGGCGCGCTTCTTTTATGTTTGATATCTTACATGATAAAGAATCAAACGAACAACTACTACAGAGACTGACGAGATTAATGTAACAGGTAGCAAATCTTGAAAAACTCGAAGAGAGCGAGTTTTTGGCGGTATTGATCTGCGCTGAGCTATTTTTTTATCCCACAAGTGAAAAGCAATTTACCTTTGTTTGCCAGCAGCACCTAAGAAATAAAAAAATAATAATAAGATAACTGAGCTTTTTAATGAGACTGCAGTTTTATACATGTAGCAATCAGAAAAAAAAACAGGATTGTAAATTTGAATATTGTTGTACCTTTCTTGTGCAGCCAAACAATGTAAAGAATGAGGCCAATGATCATAAAAACAAGAACTCCAACTACAGCTGTCAAGATAACGTCGTTACACGAGCACTTGCATTCCTCAGCAGCTATATATGGAAACAATTAAAACCGCCCGTTTGCCTGGCTTATAAGTAATTTAAATATCTGGTTAGAGCAAGATAATTGCTCTCATAGAGAATACTTCAATCACGTGTCTCCATGACCAAGGAATACTGCTATATCACTAATATTTCTCAAGCACATAACAACAGGCAATCGACAGAAATAGGATTCAGTAGAATGGATTTGTGTTGGTGCCAAGGTGAAAGAAGGTTCGGTCAGTGTGTACGCGTTGGTTTTGAAGGACGTTCTATACAAACGTGGAAAGTTATTATTGACTTGATTTACGAGCTATACCGTCACTATTGCCTGGTAACCTTAACTTAAGTTTTGAAATTGCAACTTTCAATAATATAAACTGATAGCAAGCAATGAATTACAGGCCTCGGAACAGTGCAAATACCAGCCAATTGCAGCCATGGTTGTTGCCAGTGATCTTACGGTTGTTATTTTAAGGGTACCCTATATAGCAATGGACTTGGAGACTTGAAAGCATAGCAAGTTAGCTAACAGTAACGCAATCAAAATGCTTGAAAAATTCTCGCTTTGAAACATTAGTAAAATGGAAAGTTATTTTGTCTTTATAGTGGTACTATGATCAAAAAATCATTTCCTTTTTTTCTTCGGATTTTGAAAGTGTGTTCGCTTAACACCTAACTGGCAAAATTTTGAGCTTTGAGTTTTATCCGAAGACTGTTTATTTTGAGTGTAAGTTTTGGATTTCACGGTCCGCCATTACTCACGTTCAAAACAGACCGACAGGGCATCAGAGGGTTGGATCTAGAGAAAATGACGTTATTTACTCACTAGCTTAAGATTTCAGCGTGTAAACGCAATTTATTATATATGCAAAACACGGGTTTAAAAGTCTGAAAGCCCGAAACTCCCGTGCCGCATATTAATTCAGCCGCGTACACACGCATTGCATTCCTAAACTAGTGAGTCTTTGACGTCATTTTGTCCTCGACCCAGCTCTCTTAAGATTTAAAAGTTAGTAATGGCAGACCAGTAAATAAGAAAATTCCAGTAAAAATAAACAGGTGCCTTTTTAAAATCAGAACTTAAAACTTGGGTCAGTTAGTGTTTAGGTAACATAGTTTTGAAATCGAAAAAAAAAGAAAAGAATTGTTTTTTTAGTCGCAGTACCACTTTATCGGAGATGAATTGCGAGGATATCGGGAATGAATAACCAATCACAGTGCATTATTCCGCAGTTGCTTACACTTTTAAAATAATTATTTTCAACTGCCATAAAAATTAAGACAGAATGTTGTACCTTCAGTGCCTGATGTGCCCATGGTTGGAGGAGAAAATTTTTCAATGGAATTGGGATCGACTTTGAATTCATCGAAATTGTCTTCTTTTGCGGCTGTTTTCAGAACATTCAACACCTCACTAACGTCTGCACTTTGGCTGAATTTCATCTCAAAATCTACGATAACACTGCCACACCTAAAAACAAAAATTGTGACCTTATTTCACCGCGCACACACTATTAAGGAAGTTTCCGGCTGAGTTTGTACCAGGGCTAATGTTGATGATAGTAATTAGGGAGCTTTAGATTGGACTACCAGTACGAGATTGAGTACGAGTACGGCTTGTGAGCTAACCCTTCATGATAACTACCTGTTTTACAAAGAGGTGTTTAGAAACAAACTGATCCCACGGTAAGTAAAAAGATTAACTTTTTGTGTATATAGACCGTTAGAACTTTGATAAACACAAAAAAACAAAGCGAGTAAATAATTCAGCTCTTTAACTGAATTAAATATATTTGGAAAAATAGCCCATCTTTTGAACTATTATATAACAGCAATAGACCACAAGTCGTAAATCACTCGCCTGCGGCTCGTGACTTCCGAATTCTCCTAGTGCTCTAACAACATCCCGCGTAGTTTATCAGTCAATAAACATGGCAACTTGTGGTCTATTGTTTAAATAGAAACTGAAGGAGAAGCAGTATATTGCTAAGCCTCGCCATGTGAGTGCAGCTCCAGGTGTCGCAATGTACGTTATTAACGCGAGTAGCTAAATAAGAGTAACAAAATGCGATTTAGTTTACCGTCCCAAATGTCACAGCATTACCATCTTCGTGGTTTGGTCCTCTAAGAACAACTCATATGCCTCGTAACTAAGTTTAACAAACACAACCTGAATAAAAGAGGATTTGTCATACCTACTAGCTAAAGCTTGAGCGGATAAACAACCCAAGTGTCTGACACGCTCGCAAGCCTGAAAATAAAAAAAAAAATATTGAATCACTCAAAACCCTATACTGACAGATTACAATTCAATAATAAAAAAATGGGGGTCACCGAGCTCGTTTTTGAGTTATAAGCGCTTAAGGCTAAAATTGAGGGTGTTTTTAGCAGGTCATATTGTTGCTATGGTAACCTATTGTGCCACAAAATTAACAGCAACTTGTTCAACGATGATTGGGTAGTTTGTTGATACCATGATTTTGGCGTCAACCGGTATAGAGTGGTTATAATGACCCATCAAACTCTAAGTCTTGAAAAGTACTGGAAACTGTTTTCAGACACCTTAAAGTGAAAGAAAATGTATAGTTTTTTATGAAGTACTTCAGGCATAGTTTTAGCAAATGCATATATAGCGCAGCAAGATATAAAATAACACACAAAAAACATAACATGACATAACACAACATAACATAATGTAACATAGCGTAGAGTAACTTAGCGTAGCAAAACATGCGTACATATGAAGCACAATATCCCGAAACATACGTACTTATTTCGCATGAAATATCAAAGCCTGCTCCTCTGCAAAATGTTGCTTTAAAGTTCAAAAGGTTGCATTTAAAACTAATCAAGAAATCCATAAAACTAACCATAATATAAACGCACAGTTCAGTTTAATTTCACCTGCTGAACGTTGTAACCATATTTAGCCCGGGTTGTTTTTTATTCGTTAGCCCGTTAGGGGAGGGGAGGGCTAACCTAAAAGGGTTTGCAAATGCAAATTCAGAAACAGTCCAGTCATCAATATACCTCTTAGATGTCGCTAGTAATACTACTGGTTCCTCTATGTGTTATACGTTTATAACAATGTACAAATATTATACTGTGCAACGGGCACGTCTTATCCACAACATCACCGGATAAATTTAACTGAACCAACTAAATGCGTATGATGCTCGAAAAGACTTTTAAAAGAAAGTGCAACATAAGTCAGTTAAACTCGTTGTATGCATTAATGGTTGCTGCGACATGAAAACCAAGATAACTTACCAAACTGGGAAACATTTTCTCAACGTCTAATTTTTCATCACAGCTCTTATCTATGGTCGCCGTGGCGGAAATGGTGCTTTGGACCACTTGAGTAGAAACTATATAACACAAATATCACCAGGTGAAGGGTTGATATGTTAAGTGTGAAGGTTAAAGTCTAGAAAGATTAAAACCTCAAATGTTTAACCACAAAAAAGGCTACAATATGCGTTGACTCAAACAATACTGCCCACTTCAGCCATGGAGCTAATAATCAGGGCGATGTAGCAGTTCTCGTAAGGTCTCACATGAATGGCTTGCTACCTTTCGAGAGTACAATAGAACAAACAACAGAAACAATGCGCCCTAGCCCTAAAACAATAACAGCTACTGCGACGACGACAAATAGAATTACAAGCTTACGAGAGCTGCTACACTACCGAATAATTATGCATAAACGAAAATGTCCGAGTATTGAACGTGTCCAACTTGCAAATATGTTGACTGTACTAGTGTAATCATGCCAAAGATATTTGCATGTTCATGCAGATAATCGTATAACAAGGCCCCTTGAGTTAAACGTGACATAGGTGTTCTGATATATGGAATTTACACCCAAAACAATTAGATGTAGCCACAATGATATTTTATTTTTTCAATCAGTTGTTTAACACAATTCAAGTTTAAGAAAACCCTAAAGTCGTCGGTGTCGTTTAAGGGAGCTTATTAATTACAACGTTTTCTGAGGTCTCGGAAATGTGATCACTGAGAGGAATTTGTTACTTACGAGAATGGACACAGTTGAACGTTGTATTCCTGAGCACAAAATGTGAGGCTAAAATTTTCTCAACGTAATCGCATGATTTTTCTTGTGCAATTTGCGTCATTGGCAAGTGCTTATTTATTCCAAAATTTACGAGGAAAAATTATGTGATTCCTTAATAATCAAATTGCGAATAAAAGAAAATCAAAAAAAGTAAAAGAGTTTTTCACAAAAAAAAAATAATTTGACTGATTGGTTGAAGCACACCGCAATGTTTTTCAAATTTCAAGTTTTACAAAAGCAAACTATTAAAAGTCATTGAATTGTAAACTCGCAATGTGTGCTATTTTAAAAGCATCTAAAGATTTTTTCAGCAAATATTTTCTTACATGCGCTTGTGTTCTTGTGTTCTAGTAACTGTTCTTGTTTCACTACGGAAACAGTTGTTCAATGAAAACTTCGGCGCGTTTTTTTTTTCATCTTCTCATCTTTCCTCAAATTCGGCAGCAATGGGTAAACGTTCCCGTACACACAACTCTAATCTGATCGTCTTCCTGGCTAATTAGAACTAGCTTGTAATTTTTACTCGTGATGAAAGGTGTATTCTTTTTCGTTCGTATGTTTTTTGTCTTGTTTCCTACAATCGTAAAAGCTACACAGCAAATTTCTAGACAACCAGGCTTTAATAGCCTGCCTCAGGCCCTTGAATCACTCTTATCTGTAACTTATAGCACTTCAATAAGGAACACAAAAAAAGAAAACTTTTACCTACCTTTAGTCGTTGGCTTTTGCAAGGTAGTTACTGTAGTCTGTATAGACCTTCCTGAAATTAGAAAAATAACACGATTCTTTTTTTTATTCAAAACTACCTCACGTTCTTTTTGTGTTGGTATTTTGTTCAGGGATAAAGGCTTGTTTCATTTCTTTAATTGACGGATTGTTATTTCACAAGAAAAGAAGTCGGATGTTCTTTTCATGTATTATGGGTTATGACTTCTGACCAGAAAAAACACTTTGTGTATGCCACAAAAACATTTTGATTCAAGTAAACCTTCTTCAAGTTATAAATACAGTGAATTGACGCAAAATGATAAAGTTAGTTTCCAGATTGTACTAATACAGTGAATTTTGTGGGAAACTGTGCAAAGTTCTTCTTTTATTCCATTTTCAGTGCGATATGTTTAACACAACTCAAACGTTCCATATGGAACCCTATCGATGGTTTCTTAACTTAGTACTTTAAAATTCGAAAGAAAAGTACGATGGCTGCAATATCTTATACTATTATCATATAATCTCAAGAGACTATGAGGTGAGAGAACATATCCCCGTGCCCTATAATAATCTTTTTAAATCTATTTTAAGCTTCGCGTCACGCTGTCAAGGTTATTTTTAGTCTAGGAGCCCGATCACGCAAGCAATGGCCAACGGTCATCAGGTTGTGTCTATCCAAATAAGAAATTGAAAATTTAGCGGGCTAAGAGGAAAAAAAAAAATCAGTTTGTTCAGTTGAACTGCCGCACTGTTAGCACTGGAAATCATTTTCAGAGCTGGGCAGGAAAATTATACGTGCTTCTCCGAAGCCGCAAAACAGAAGTCGTGTCATTCCCCAGCATGAATAATGAATGATTATCACAAAGTGCCAAGACTCGAATTTCTAACCTGCTTGAAAGTCGTTTCTCGGAAAGTGCCGAAAGAGGATCTCTTTCGAAAGGTATGTTAAAGCGCACGACAGCTAAAATATTTGTTTCGCGTTTGTTAGAACTTTCACTCCAAAAAAAAAAACGGTGCAAATCTTTGTTTATTTAATATCGGAAGTGCTGTGTAATATTTACTGCTGACTAGAATTGCATTCCAATAAACACGCACGAAACTCGTTTCTCGAAAAGTATTGAACGGATTAAATCGAAAAACATCTCTTTGGAAAGATTATTCAAAGCGCAGGACAGCACAATACTTGTTTCCCGTTTGTTAGAACTTTCGGTCCGAAAATCCCGGTGTAAATGTTTGCATATTTAATTTCGAAATTGCTTTGTAATATGAAACAGAGTTTCAGGGAGGTCCACGCCGAAAAAGGTGCTTCTCTGGAACGAACTAAAACATCGTTTGGATCGGTAGAGACCCTGAGAGAGACCTATCTGGAAAGCCTTTTAAAACTGCTGGTCAGAAAAATTATCTTCTATGTGTTTTTAATATCGTGATTTTTACGTTGGAAATTAGTCTTGTCATTTCTCTGCATGACTGGTTCACAATAGCCGCTCTAGCTGCTGACAAGAATTGCATTCACAACACGCTCTAAAGTCGTTTCGCGAAAAGTACTAAAACGGCCTAAACAGAAAAAAAGAGATCTCTTTGGAAAGCTCTTTCAAAGCGCCAGACAGTTAGAATTATTCTTCCTCTGACCTTACGAAATGCGCTTCGAAAATCCCGACGAAAAGTTTTTTGCGTAATTGATTAACTGCTAAAATTAAACCTCAATGTTATTACGTCATTTAAATTGGCCAATCAGGTGTCCTTCCTAAAATAGCCTCTCAGCTTGACCACGCGCTAAAATTAGATTTAAAAAGATTATCATGGGAAGAGGGCCATGTATGGGGGATGTGTTCTCTTAGATCATAGTCTCTTGATAATCTAAATTCCTTTTAACACAAAGTCTCTCATGTTACCGCCCCCAAGAGCAAGTGTCGAGGGTGGTAAGATGAGAGACACTGGAAACGAGGTTGCTTTTAAAAACCAGTAACTATAGACACTATGAGAGTAACAATCGGCCACAATGCTTAAGGGCTTGACAAATAACTTTTAACTTTTGACTTTTAACTTTGTCTTTTACAGCAGGTAGGGCAACCATTATCTTAAACCTAATTGAAGTATGCCGAATCAAAATGAAAGTCGTCGTCTATAATCAATGTCATATGATGAAGCCGAAACTGTGCATGCAGTTCGTAGTGAGCAGAAATATTAAGAAGCATGAGGGAGCTGCAAAATGTTATCTTTTAATAAAACTTACCGACACGTAGCTGAACCGTGACAGAAACGTTTCCTAAAAAGTTTTTGGCAAAGCAGGTATACCATCCACTATCATCTAACACAATTTCAGAAAACTTCAGAATGTTGTTGGTATTTAACATAGTGCTCCGTAAAGTTTCGTTTCCCTTGTACCAAGTTATGGTGGGATGGGGATTTCCAAGCACGGGACACGAAACTGATGCTGGGCTTCCTTCAGGCACATTAATAGTGTGGCATTCACAGGTATTCGTTGGGGGATCTGAAGAGTACAAACAAAAATAAAACACAGAATGAGGCCTTTGAAGTCAACAGCATGACGACGGTTTCCTGAAGTGCGATTTTGATGTCATAAACATGCTTGCAACTGGTGCAGATATTTGTTTCCCGTATGCGATCTCTGTTGTAAAATCGACCTCGAATATCTTGAATTTTCCACCACAATTGTTATTGTCACACTAAACCTGTCAAAAATAGTAATTAAGATGGTAGACGTGTTGGAAGCCTTGGATTGAGACGTTCTCCAAAGCTGACCAAATTTAAATGAGAATCCAAAGACATTATTGGTATTACAGACGAAGCTCTCTTAACAGACACTCCCGTAAGCGGACAGCTCTACTTTACGGCCGCCTTGTTTGAAACCCCGTTTTAACTCCCAGACAAACTCTGTATTTTTACCGGATTTTTGTAAGCGGACATTCCCGTAAGCGGCCGAGGACACTTTCAGGGATTACGACTTAGACTTTTTCTTTGTTTTTAAGCTCCGTGAGCGGACACCCGAAAGAAAATCTACAGCCTCTATACGGTATCTTGTTTTTATCAATCAACCATTTTACATTGCCATTCGTCACAATGATTTTACAGTAATTACAGTACCATACTTCAATGTTTGTTTTGTCGTCATCCACGTCCGGTTACATTTCGAGACACCACTTACATGCATATGCGCTTGCGACTGGAATTACAACGTTGTCAGCACATTGTAGCCAAGGCACTCAAGTTTCGATTTTAACCAAGGCAGAGACATTTTAGTGTCACCACAAAAACATACTGGCAAGGAATTTCTAAGCCGTATCCGGCTCCACTGTTTACTCGCTTTCCCCTTACAACAGTCTTTCCTTTGTTTGTTCCCCGCTTTAAAAACTTGCTAACAAACAGCGACATCCTCAAAGGAATGTGTCCGAGTATTTCATCGTTCTTGTTTATGGTGTTTGGGTGTTCTTGAGTCGACAGTTCTTGATGATATGCTTGTTCACGTCGTCTTACTACAGCCACTGCATTTGTGTCCTTCACATTGTTTGGCTCACGCTTCAAGATCCTTTCCTCATTCAGTTGTAGTTCCCAGCCTGACTCATCTTTGTACACATGAACGATTCCACCATTGAAAAGGATCCTTCGAAGGATACCATTTTATATCTGCAATAGTAGTGTGCGGTTAAGTAAGGTAACTACCAATTTATTTCTTTTTTACTGCCGTCAATCATTCGATTATGGTGACGGCCGACCTTGAAACAACAGAAGCAAACAAAATGGATCGAAATCTACCAATCACAAGTGAACATGTGTTTTCTGACTAGGAGGTCCACTTAGATAATTGACGAATGGGGAAAACGTAACTGTTGACTTGGGGAGAGTTCGCACGAGGTTGCATGTTTTTGAAAAGCGCAATAAAGACGCATTTTTATGGTTTGGACAAAACACATACTCAAAATGTTTCGTTGTATAAGCTGCTCGACTATAGTACAAATTATGTTTGCTTGATAAATTATCACAGGTAATCTTTAGACATCACTCATCCGAGTTCAAAAGGTCACGCAAATAGGTTGTGATTGGTGGATTTCGTTCCTTCGGATATGTTAAAGACGTATTGTCATGCTATGCTTTGGACAAAACACGTGCCTAAAAGACTGTTCTGTCCCCGTGTTATGAGAAAATTCGCCGTTTCACAGTCATTTCTTTGTTATTTGGAAAATTATTTTAAAAAAACCAACACTAGCTAATTTCCAGCTTACGACAAGGAATTTAAATATTACAAGACGCGTGCCTTTAAATAATAGATTGTTCTTTTTACTTCCGAAAGTGTTGTGTTATTAGCAACTGTTGCTTTGGTTAATTTACCGGTGCTTAGTTGCTTTTAAAAGTAAACGAGTTCCGCGATTGTGGCATTTCTAAAAGTGTTATATTTTGTCGGTAGTTAATTTGGTTTTTCAATTAATTTATTAAATACAACCTGCGCCGAACTCATCGCCGCTGTTACGTTCAATAGGAGTTATTAACAGCCTGTTGGTTGCTGACTCAACGAGTTTTAAGCATGAATACAGTTGCTGACACATCTAGTTCTTTAGTTAATATTTAGATTTTTAATTTGTAAAAGGCTCGATCGAGCGGCAGGAAAGTGCTAGTTAACATTTCATAATTTATTAGCTATTCATCAGTTTTATTTCATTCGGTAATTTTTAATTTAGTGTAAACTTAGTTGGGATTTTTCCCGACAAATTTTAAACGAACACTTAAACAATAAAACTCTGGAGTCCAGTTTGAATTTTTAATAGGTTGCGCTTTCCTCAAAGTACTTAAGGTGTTGTTGTAATTACTTTTCACATCTTAGTGTTAGCACCTTTATTGTACTCAGTTAACAGTAGACGCTTGTAGAAATCGTATATAAGCAACCGTATTTGTTATGTTCAACGATTACATTTCGTCGACGAACAGATTGCATTGCTTTGAAGATTACATATTCGATTACATCGAAGATTACATTGATCAGTGTATCCCTGTTACTTCGCTCAGTGATCACAAACGAAGTTGGAATAAACTGCTGTTGGAACCAAGTTGACTTGTTCCTGTTGCTGACCGTCCGGTCGTGATTAGATCTCGGTACCCAAGAGTGTAACGGCTCTTCCTTGCCAGCGAGTGCTCCTTTGAGTCTAACTTTCCCC
>JAHPZR010012029.1:0-21824 GCA_019787425.1 Platygyra sinensis
ATCAGTGTCGAGACCATATGCAATCTCCAGATGTACGGCTCTTGAAGTTAAACAGGTGAACAGATAGAGGTATCTTTTACCCCTGTGCTTTCCTCTTCCTTGGATTGTCATAAATGGACCTCCAAAATCGACCGCTGTGCGAGCTAAAGCACAAAGTGACATCTTCAACCTGATCTTTGGCAGAGGTGCCATTACCTGCTGAGCTGCCTTTGCTTTTCTTCTTTGACATTCATAACATTCTCCTTTACACTCTCTAATTTCTTCTTGACCTTGCATTAACCAGAAACGCGACAAAAGCATCGCCAACATTTGGTTTGTCCCTGCTGTGTGACTTCCTTGTTGATGATACCACCTCACTATCAGTTTCATTACCCACTCTTTTCTTGGCAATATTATGGGATACTTGACGCCGTATGGTAAGTACTTGGCATTCTCTAATTGACCATCGGATCTCATCACGCCGTCTTCGTCCACTCTAGGCTTAAACGTAAGCAATTTACTGCTCAAGGGAAGTGGTTTTCTAGAGGATAGCGCTGGATACTCTGCCTTAAAGGACCTTTTCTGTGCGGCTTTTATGATCCTGATCTCAGCATCCTGAATTTCTTCGACAGTCAGTTGATCCCTTGTTTGTCGGCCAATTGGAAGTCAGCAGTTGTTCAGGAACCGGTAAATCCATGCTTGGATTCTGCTCAGTCACAACCAGCTCGAAAAACGTTTTGGCTCTAGGCATGATTCGTCTTCTTCGATTACTACCATTGTTCTGTCTCTTCTATCGCTGGTCTCTAGCTGGCACTTGTTACTTTTCCTGACTTCTGTATCAGATGCACTGACATGTGTGATCTTGTTTATTGGCCATTCTGATGGTTTCTCCTTCAGGTAACTTGGTCCTTTCCACCATGAATTCTTTTCATCAAGTTCTGGAACTGTTGGCCTCTAGTGACAAAATCTGCCGGATTCTCATTGGTCAGTACGTATCTCCATTGGTTAAGATTACTTGATGACTGGATCTCTCCAATTTGGTTTGCTACAAATGACCTGAAAACTCTGCTTGGTCGGTGTATCCACCATAGCACGTTCCTGCTGTTCGACCAGTATGTGGTTAAGCTTGGATCAATGCCTAGTGCCTTTGCTATTGACATACTCAATCTCAAACCCAACACCGCCCTCATCAACTCCAGACGTCCTATACTCATGGCTGTAAGTGGTGCAACCTTTGATTTTGAATCAACCATTTGTACAGCAACGATCCTGCTTTTGTACTCGTTTCTTGCGTAAACCACTGCTCCGTATGCCACCGCTGAAGCATCAGCAAACGAATGTAAACTTGTTGAAATCAGCTCAACAAAATTGGGTTGTAGGCATCGCGGAACTCGTATGCACTGTAGGGACTTTAACTCTTGGAACCATTGTCTTGCCTTTCTTGCTTGTTCCTCTTTCATTGGCTCATCCCAGTCTACCCCATTGGTCCACAATTCTTGGAGAATGATTTTGGCGCAAACAATGTATGGTGCCAGAAAACCGAAGGGATCAAAGTGTGTTGCGATACTCTTGAGAAAATTGCGCTTTGTTAGCTGGAATTCCTTCCCTGGCAGGTGTACCTTGTATGTGAACATGTCTTTCTCAGCTACCCAAAGTACCCCAAGCATCTTTACCGATGGTAGATGGCCTTGGTCTAAGTCTACCTCAGGGGCTCTCTCATCGACTGGTATTTTTTCCAGCACCTTTGGTGAATTCGATAGCCATTTTCTTGCGTGCATTCCAGCTCTTCTCCACAGTTCGGATAACTGCCTGTATAGCTCTATTCCTGTTTGATCATCTGCAGTAGAGTCCATTCTGTTGTCCATGTATGTTGACTTCAAAATCGTCACTGCTGCCATTGGAAATTGTTCTTTATGCTTCTGCGCATGTTCTTGAGTGACAAACTGAGCTTGGAACAGTGACGAATTCACTCCAAAAACTACTCTATTGAACTCATACACGTCTAGTGTCCTAGTCTGATCCAATGATCTCCACAAGAACCGATGAAAGGGTCTGTCTTCTGGTGCTAGGCTTATTCATATGTACACTTCAGCCATGTCACACACCAATGCAACGGGTCTCTTGCAAAACCGTAGCAAAACACTGAAAAGTTCACGTTGCAGCTTGGGTCCTTGGTGTATGGCATCATTCAGGGAAATCCCGTCACTCTTAGCGGACGCATCAAACACGATTCTCGTCTTTGTTGTTTCTTTTTCTGGTCTAATGACAGCAAAGTGGGTAAATAAAATGATTCGCTGGTTTTTTTCTCCTTCTCTGGAACCTTTATTATATACCCCTTGGTTTCGTACTGATGAATCACGTCTGAATAGCATTTTCCGATTTCTGGATATCTGCACAAATGTTTCTCTGTGTTCTGCAACTGCCTTAGCGCTGTTTCGTAGTTGTCTGGCATGAGCGGTTTTTCTTCCTTCCAGGGTACTCCTCTCTCTTATCGTCCATCTTCAAACTTTATTGACTTCTTACGTCCTTCAAGTGCGACTTGATCTCCTCTCTTTAATATCTTGGTCTTCACCTGTAATCCATCGTCTTCTATCTCCCAGAACTTTCGAATAGCGTTGCCTAACTCAACACTTGATTCCTCTTGCACGAAGTAAGTACATATGAAGTTTGTCCGATAGTTCTGTTCTGGACACAGACTTGGATGCCAGATACATGTCCACCCCAACAGTGTTAATCTTGCCACTGGCTCGCCTGGTTTACCTCTTACATCTTTGATGGAATAGTGTAGATCAGCACAGTCGATACCGATCAGGATATCAACAATCGGGCGTGGCCCCAGATAACGGAATTTTATATCCTTAAGGTGGTTCCAGTTCTTGGTGTACCTGGCCCAGTTAACTGCTTTCATGTTGCCTGTGACTCTGTTTGCTGTAAACGCAGTAATCTTCATGTTCATCCTGCCATCTAAGCTCTCTATCCCACACTCGACTGGTATCGTCTCGAAAGTATCTTCCTGTCCATTAAGAACGTTGACTGTCACTTTACGACTCTCGCCCTGTAGTCCCAACTCAGCAGCGACATCACCTTTTATGTATGTCTTGGTACTGGCGTCGTCCAGCAGTGCATTAACAACTAGCTTCCACCCTCCATTCTTTAGTATTACGGGCACTGTTCTCAATGTGATGTATTCCTCTTTGACTTTTTCTTTCGCATGTACCATAGTTGTGTGAGATCTCTTAGGATGTTGCTGCTTCCCCTCCGTGGCAGGTCCTTGTGCACCTTGCTTTGCATCCTGGCTGTTATTGGCCTTTTGATCACTGGTACTCATCTCCTTGTCCGACTCTCTCCTTTTATCCTCATGCAACAGTCTGTTATGCGTATCAATACATCCCTTCAGGCCACAGATTCTTGACCTCGTACATGACTGACCAACGTGGTTGGCTCCTAAACATCTGTAACACAAACTGTGTTGCTTCGCGGTTTCCCATCTTTTAAGTAAGGTCATCTCTTTAAATTTGTTACATAGCCAAACTGGATGCCCTTCTCCGCAGAGTTTCCATGCTCGATTTCTTTCTTTTTGTTGACCCTTAGG
The DNA here is from genome assembly GCA_019787425.1 of Platygyra sinensis. Classification (NCBI taxonomy): domain Eukaryota; kingdom Metazoa; phylum Cnidaria; class Anthozoa; order Scleractinia; family Merulinidae; genus Platygyra; species Platygyra sinensis. The sequence continues at coordinate 3,572 of JAHPZR010012029.1, forward strand.
ACTGCTTTGTTTTCCTGGTTGGCCAAAATATGTCTGATCTTTCCGTTGCATTTCAGATGACCTTCTTGATACCCCACGTAGCATTTCGAATGCTATGGTCTGGTCTGTATCACCCACTCTCGTAAAGTTTTTACACATTCTGTTTTACTTCTTTCATATACCCATCTATGGTACTGTGACAACATCTGCTCCGTCATCTTCTTCTGCAGCTTAGCGTATAGTGAACCGTTACCCAATTCCTCGTATCGCCTAGCTTCCTTGCTTCCTTCAGGTTGACGACTGCAATATCCAGAATGTCTGCAAATCTCTCGATATCCTTTGAGTATCCCAGCCTTACTGGTTTAAAAATTCTCAAGTTCTTCAAGGTGCAGCGCAATCTGCCTCCTTCTCCGGCCGACTTCCTCTCCAGCCTGCTCTTTGCTCCTTCGTACGCGGAGGCTGAATGACCCAGGTTTTCTATTGCCTTGAGCGCTTCTCCTGACAAATATTGCCTAAGCTGGAGAAGCTTATATTCTGGAGTGGCTGGTGCCTTGTTGATGAATGCTTCGAAGGCTGCTTGCCAATTCTCGTAGTTGGCTTTGTCTCCATTGAACACAGGGATCGATACCATTTTTAGCTGTTTCCAAAGGTCTTGACCAATTTCCATACCTGGTGACGCTTTTCCCTTCACCCTTTTGTCTCTTCTTGACCTTTGGTCTTTAACCCACTATGGTTTCGGTCTTAGTTCTTGGCTTTTGCTCGCCTTCCTCAACATTGCTGCATTCCACCCCACGGACATAATCCTCTTCTAGCCCAAGCTCCTTGTCGATCTTCTTTTCTACTTTGACTTGTATTCTTTTTACTTCTTCTTTAGCGTTCACAAGTTCATCTCTCTTTTGCAGTGATCGAGCTTCAAGTTCTTTCACTTTCGTAGCGTATTCTTCTTCTACTTTTTTCTTTTCCATCTGAATAGCTTCTTCTTCATTCAATATACTTGATTCCATTTGCTCCGCCTTTTTCTTTGCTTGTGTCATTTCCTCTTGAGCTTGTCTAACCTTTTCTGAAGTTTCCAACGCGATTCTTGATAATTCGTCTTTCCTGGAGTCCAGGTACTCTTGTGTCCTATTCTGAGCGTCTGTAAACTCTTCTTCGATTCTCTCTATTTCTTGACTTAGCTTGCTTATATTTGCGGTTATCTTGTCTTTTCTCATACATTGTAGATAAAGCCTCTAGATCCTCCATTACTTTATCTAGTTGCTTGTCCAGCTTTTCTCGTACCTCTCTTACTTGACTGCGACTAGGCAAGTCTTTTCCAGTAACTGTAAAAGTCCATGTCTTGCCCTCATGACAGCCGCCTTGCTTCTCGACTTCAATTGTTTTTGATTCTCTAAAGCCTTGTTTTCTTCGTTAGATCTTCTTCTGGCTCGCGGGTTCTCATTTCAATCTTCATTGTCACTGTAGAATGCTCCCTTACTCTTGTTCTTTTTCTTACCAATAGACATGGCTAAAGTTTCCACTTTGATTCCACTCGCCTTCTTGTTCGAACCTTGCTCTGCTACCAATCTGGTTTTGTGGTAAACCTTGAAATGAATCTTCTTCGCTAACTCCTTTATTTTCTTTCATACTTGTGACTTGAACAACTCCCGTGAATACTGAACTGAACTCTGAAGTACAAACTGAACACACATTCACACCAAGACTGACTCTGCATTCTACTGCTACTTCTTATATAGTTTCTTACAGTCTTTCTAGAATATTCCAACATTACATAATGGAATTTTCTGGAATTTATGATAAAAAAGTCAGGTTTCTATATCTAGACATTACGTAATCATTTCAAAACCATTACAACTTTCTATGAACGACCTAAACAGTAATCAAGAATGTTCTGGAAATTCATAGAATATTCGATTAATGTGCTAAACATCATGTCTTCTGTCCAAGACTTGTAAACTATACTTCCACTTTCGTCACTCTTATATAAACACAGCCTCTTGCCAGATATCCATGTAACCTCTCTGTTACACCTTGACAAACAAGACCTCTGTCGAAACTTTACACGCGACCTTCGTCACACTTTAATAAACACTACTAACTCATGAGACAATTCTATCTAAACGCTCCTGCGAAAAACCACTTAAAAACTACACTAATTTGCTTATATACTTTACAGCATAAGATTCTAGATCTTTCCAGCTCTACTAAATAAAGTAACATTACAATGTAAAACTATTTACACCAGCAGATGTAAACAACTAAAATAAACTGCTTAATCACCAAGACACAAAACTAATTAATATGCGAGAAGATTCTAGACTAAATTAGCATATTCGCAAATGTTCCAAGTTACGCAACAATTTTTTGTAACAATGTGGTAGGCGATGAAGCCTGTCTTCTCCCAGGGACACAACTGGATTCTGACCAAGGATAACCGTCACTGAAGAGCATTCATCAGGCGTCAGGGACACAAATGAGTTTCAGCCAAGGCAAACATCCAGCGAGTTGCAGTCAGCTGTGCCTACAGGTGCCAGTGGGTTCCAGCCTACGGTAACGGACAGCCACTTGCAGTCAGCCGTGCCTACAGATTCCTGTGGGTTCCAGCCAGAGGTAACAGCCCACGAAGTGCAGTCATCTGAGCGTCAGTACACATGCACTTGGATAAAGGACACGAAAGCCTACATGTGTTACGGATGTGACCATTCACTCAGGCTTAAGCCAACTGGCCACCAAGTGATGTGCTACCTGCGGCACTTTTTGATGTTGTCCGTTGCCGCAAAGAGCTGAGAATGTACAAAACCAAAGCGGGCGCCCTCGCCTTTCAGGTCCAGCCACAGAATGTCTATTATCATTTAAATCACTTGAATATAATTGGCACCGAACTGCCGACGATTTACGACTCTGAAAGTTTCCTGTTCTCGCTGTGCATGAGTTTTATGTCTGGTTTAGGTTTAGGGGTTAGGGTTACCTTTTATATTCCAGTAATTTAGTTTCATTCCCAGGCACCTCACATCAAGGGCACTTTGAGATATGGAAACAAGTCTTTACTTAGAGAGATTTCACGCCAAACTGTTTCCCAGTTTATGGTGGAGCAGAGAATTAACTCTGAAGTGTAAAGTAAAGTGCTAATTGAACCCATGAATAACCCACTGGACGTTACCCCCTAGCAAAGGAATCAGGGAACCACACGAGGTAAAGAAAAAATCTTTTTGACCTCAGTGGGAATCAAACCCACGGCTTGCGGATTAGATCTACCATTACTCTCCCCAACTTTGCAGCATTAGCAGCCCCACTGTCAGACCTCACACATAAAGGCCAACCTAACAAAGTAGAATGGGGCGAGGTGCAAGAGAAGGCCTATTTGAGTATCAAGGCTCTCCTTACAAGAGAACCAATCCTGCGGTTGCCAGATCCTGGGAAAACTTATTTTTTGAGGACTGACGCTTCCAATGATGGTATCGGCCCTGTTTTAATGCAGGAACATGATGGTAAGCTATTTCCCATTTGCTGTGGAAGCAAGAAATTGTCAAGTGCAGAGCGTAATTTCTCAACCATCGGAAAAGAGTGTTTGCCATTGTGCGAAGATTCAGACAACATTACATAACTGGAGAATCCTGCATCTATATTAAAGTTAGAAATTGTAATTTAATGGCTTCATGTGGTTTTGCACAGTTGTCGGGTAATCGTGTGGATCAAGTGCAGACAATCCGGCAAATGTCCAGTGTGTGGTTGCGGGAAGCTGTTCAAAGAGTACTCAAGGCCACCTTCGAAATTTTTTGTATTTGAAGACTGTACCTTAGACTGTGAATCGAAGCTCTTGCTTGCTCGGCAGGTAAGAGAGTACATATCACTTTTCTTGCCGTATCACTTGTATTGTAAGGCAAACGCAAAGTGATTTTGATTTTTGTAATTAGTGTTATAATCTGCGGCCTAAACCTTCAATGTGAGAGCCACGCTGGACCACACCTCGCAATAGGTGGCTGTGCATGCTGGCTGTGATACACCTGTCAACTGTCACGCATCATGCACTATTGTCACGCACTATGTATGACTGTCACCAAAAATCATGAAGCTGTCTGGAATGTCATAATGTATGCCAGAGTATGTAGCCGAAGACAAGTTCATCTGTCATAATCAGAAATGTTAGATCCCCAAAACTAGAGGACAAGGAAGAATGCACTCCGCAGGAGAAAGCAGGACCTTGAAGAGAGGGTAGGTAATTGAAAAGCGTGTACATAATTAAACTTCTCTAGCCTTGCAAAATTTGGTAGATACAGAAGGTCATGATACAGTTGGTAGTTTTGGTCTTTCACTTTCATCTTACAGGGGTGTTTGATAACGACAAGTCGCATCTTCAGCTGACAATTTGTCCAGGACATCGTGAGTCTTTCGGTATCACATGGCGATCTAATAAAAGAAACTGACTGCTCCGATTTCTGTGAAAGGAGAACACGGTATTACACTCTCGCAGTCCAGACAGCTATTCCACTGGTGTGTTAGTTCCTGTGGCGTCGCGCAAGTTTATAAAAGTAAATTAAAAATAAACAAATAATATACAATAATAATAATAATATATAATAATAATAATAATAATGATACATAATGATAATCAAATCATAATCATAATAATAATAATGACGATGATGATGATCATAATTCATAACTTAAGTGATAATTATATTTTATCTGTTATAACATGCTGCATGCCAGATTGTACAAGGGTTTATTGAAGTGTCTTGCTTGAGAGGTGGAGGCTAAGGCTATGTCACAATTGCAAAAATGTCTAAAATTTTCACGAGCCCCATATGAGCGCCAGCCCTCCTGAGAGTGTAGACCCCTCGCGCGCGTTCCCACTAGAAGTCCAATAAAACCCTTAACAGCCGAACATAATTCCTCCAATAGAAACCTAACCGTCTTTTCCTTCGATATAAGCCCGTGGGAGGATCTTGTAACTAAATGAGTAGCTTACTTCGAGAGAGCTCTCTCAAACATACTTTGCATCAAAACTGTAAGAAACCTATCACCCTGGTATAAATTTTCTTCCTTAGCCATAAGTCCAGCGCGACGTTTCTCAAACACCCCAATTTGATTTTCCAAGAACTTTATGTTAATAAGATTCTATCAAGTTCCCGTTCTGTTGACTCTGCCGACAAAAAAAAACTTAACTTGGTTCGTCGACAAATCTGTCTCTTTGTTAAATTAATTCCTCACAAGACGTTTCCTGGAGACTAACTTAGTTTTCTGAGGAACGCACCCGAGCCGGGGTCTACAGTGATTCGCCCAGGAGGGTTGGCGCTCGTATATGTGGCTCGTGCGAGATTCTTCGATTCACAGTCTAAGGCAGAGTCTCCAAATACAGAAATTTCGAAGGTGGCCTTGAGTACTCTTTGCACAGCTTCCCACAACCACACACTGGACATTTGCCGGATTGTCTGCACTTGGTCCACACGATCCCCCGACAATTAAGTGTGCAAAACCACATGAAGCCATTAAAATACAATTTCTAACTTTAATATAGATGCAAGATTCTCCAGTTCCGTATGTTATTTACAAGTAAAAAAAACAAGACAGGTCAGAGTAAATTAAAAGCAAGTGCGTGCGTACGTTCTGCGAAATTTGATACCAGGGAGGGCACACCTGTTAGCAGAGAAAATGATTGGGTATGAGAAAGCAAATGACATAAGTGTAATAAAACTTATATATCAACAATACACAAAACAAACAGACAACCAAACAAATAGTAACAATTAAAATAAATAAACAATGCCGCCGCTCTCACGCGACCTTGGGAGTCCTGTGTCCTGTGATTTTGTTTGTAGCCTGGCAACCGTCGAGACTGTTTCGAACAAGCTATGAAGCCGCAGCAATGTGACCATTTCTTATCACGGTAGGCGAGATTAAGGTAAGAAATAACTCCAAGTATTTAGTAAACTATTTATTCTTCTAGTTTTCCTCCAGATTTTTCCCGATAACGATTTATAAACCGACATTTTTGTCGCGTGCATTCTGTGCTCGCTGACCGCTACATGTTTAAGCTTAATTATTCAAAATTAGCCTTTGCTAAACATGTTCGTTTGCAGCTAGAAACTGTCTTTAAATTGCTATAACTGATATCTAGAGGCTTAAAACAATTATTTAACCGGATTGAGACCCACAGGCAAACATTTCAGGGTCAACGTTCGAGATAATAATCGCGGCGTGAAAGGTCAAAATGTCAAGCGATTAGCTCAGGTGTCTGGTTTCAAGACGCTGTCAAATTTTTGCGTTTTATTTACCCAAGCTAAATTTGCGATAAAAAGTGAGATGAAGTGATACTTTTATCCAGAAAAATAGTTTTGGGAGGTAAATCCATGTACCAGATTGACTTTTTGGTCCACGAATTTGACCTAACTTTGGACGTGACGCGACATCGCCGTCGCATATAATTTTGAAAATTTGTTAAAAATTCAGGTTCAAATTACATGTGGATCTGACAACGCGAAATAAGTACTAAAACATTATATTTTAATAATATGGGTTAGCTTTTCCAGCCACGCACAGCATTTTGGCTTGCCAGCCTTCGCAAAAAGTGCAATTTCAGGGCCGAGTTTGGCTCTTTTAGGGGCAAAATACAAAAGGCGGTCTGGAGAAGAAAATAAAAATCCAAACAACCTCAAAGTTACTGTTTTGAAACAAGTTAGTAAAAACCTTCTTCCTGACAAATTTTCAGAAAATCGATTTTTTTCTATCTTGCATAGGTATAGATGACCGTTACAGCAAGTCACTCTTAAGAAATTTCTTCTCAAGAGGGGGTTATGTTACGAAAAATTATTGCGTGACATAGAAGGTTAATTTGGTCTAGAAGTCGTAATGCATATTTAATTAGTTTTGTGTCACAGTGACTAAGGAATTTATTTTTACTTTATTTAGAAGAGCCGGAAACTTCTAAAACCTCATACCGTAAAGTATATAAGCGAATTCGGTGTAGTTTTTAGGTTGTTTTTCCCGGGAGTGTTTAAAGAAAATTCTCTTGTGAGTCAGTAGTGTTAATTGAAGTGTGACAAAGGTTGTGTGTAAAGTGTCAACAGAGGTCGTGTTTGTTGAAGTGTAACAGAGAACTCGAGGTTATGTGGATATCTTGCGGAGGCCGTGTTTATACGAGAGACCGAAGTCGAAGTATAGTTTACAAGCCTAGCGTGTGCTTGTTGTGAAGTCTTGTGTGGAATTACTGCATTCGCATGGAACTTTGTTACTGTTCCGACATCCCTGCGTTCTGATTAGACTACAAACTACCTACCACTTTAAACAACAAACTTGCAACAACCTCACATCTTATATGAACCTTGATGGACAGTCCAGTAAAATCATAAAATTATAAGGGAAATAGTTCATATTTTCTTCTACAAAAAAGTCCAAGAAAACTAAAAAACGACTCTTTTTGATCCACAAAACACATTTCAGCGACATTTAATAGAACATGACGACATACTGTTTCAACAAAGTTGAAAAGATGAACACAAATTAAGAAACATCTTTAAAAGAAAGAAGTAGAGGTTGACCCTGTGATGTTTCACCTTGAAACTGAGTAACTCTCTTCATCTATACAAATTAAAATATTCGTTAAAATAGCTGGAAGAGGAAGTTAACAAGAAGCCTAAATCCATTATGACACTTTTCGAAACTACCAGCTTTGAAAACACTTCAAACTCGGAAGACTATTCCATGCTTGTACCTTATGGACGGCGGTGAAAGAATATTTGAAAGCATTACATATTCCTAGCCTAAGTCGTAGATTTGTACCTACATGTACTTAGGGCGAAAAAAGTAATTCTTTTTAAGATTCTTCGAGCCATCATAAATATCTTATCTTTATCCAGCTTTTCCAGTCAGACTGCCATAGCTTTACTTCAGACACTTTGAGAAAGCTGTACATTTGTCAAGAGGCCTTTATGTTTTTTTAATCAATCTGATCATGTGCATTCAAAGGAGAAACAACAGTGAAAACTATCACTTCAGAATAAAATTGCGCTGCTCAATGTCCACAGTTGAAATAACTGACTATCTATGAATCCAATGGGTACGACGGCAACAACATCACGACCTTGGCAAATTGTCTCAATACAGACTTGCCTTACCTTTACATAAACACTGGAATAGATACTATTCGAAATTTCAGCCCGAAGGCTATTTTTAAACACTGCGCAGTTAATCAGTGGTTAATGGCGGTCGTCCACGCGACAAAGTTCAACGCGACAAACTGCCTGATTACAGAGTACCCCTCCCTGATGTTCTCAATTGTCAAAGTAGCACGTGACCAGCCCGAACCAGGGTCTCTCCTCGCTCGCCTCAGAGGGCAGTTAGGTGAGACACCCTAGGAACGAGGTTGGTTGCAAAGAAGTTGTGCAATATGAAGAGTGATCACGTTTGTTGACCAAATACCTTACACTGATGAAATAATGCCTTATCTATTCCATAGCGGCATATACAACACACAAAATAGTCAAGAGACTTTATGAATCTATATTTGAATCATGAGGTGCCAAAATGTCAGATAACAAACAAAGTCAACAAAGAGAGGGATAAACGCAAACATCGATCTCAAGAAAAAAAATCTCAAGCAAATTGATGTGCATGGTAGTCTTCTTGAAGGAAAGCTACATCAGTCTCTGGCAAGGCGAAGAAACCTATTTAAAAGCTAAAAATTTTTCCAAATTTTGCTGACGTGCTTTCCTGCATGAACACATGTTCAAATTAATTTATTCACGCTAAAGTGAGAGCTGGGGTTTTAGCGACGGCTTTTGCTGTCATTTTAGCGCCTGTTGCTTTACCAATCCTTCTGAAAGTTGAATTCAACTTTGAAGAAATAATGTACATTACCATTTTTGTTTCTCATATCCGAAAAGCTGCTTTAAATTTGCGATCTGTCGTCAAAACTTACTTGAAAGTGCCCCGATCTTCATGTTTTCACAGCGATTGCAGGAAGAAAATCGTCTTCACCAGAAAGGTTTGAGGACTTTGTACTCCTTGATTTTCCATTCTAAGGCCACCTAAAGATTGATTTGTAATTTTTCTTTCTATTTTAAAACCCAAAGCAGTAATTTCTCTGTGTTAGGAATGAAAACAAGACCTTGGAAGTTTTAAGATTTGGCCCACAACGCGCCATGATTACCTGCACTTTTCGAGCGCACGATTTTAAGAAGAAAAACCACCTCTCTATGACCCTAAAGTCCTCTAAAAATATGCTCAGAAAGTCCATTCTGATTGGTTTATTTGTCCTCAAGAACAACAGAACAAAAGCAGAACCAAAGAAACTTCAGGGAGGGTAGGAAAGTCAATTGTCTACACATGCATTTTTTTGGGCGGTTACAGGCGGCACAGGCGTCAATGGGTTAAGGAGGATAATATGTGCACTATTATTATGCAATAAAAAATATAGGTTACCATGTTCGTTTAAAAGAAATCGAACATTTATTTCGCTATTGGGCTTAGCTTGAGGGAAATTTCTTTTGTTGTGTACGTGCTCGCGCTTATTTGCGCGCGCTAATGACGCAAAAACCGTGCGCAGTAGGGATGCACAATGCAATACATACATACATACATACATACATACATAAACTTTATTTCCTGTCGAATTTTAGAGTAGCTTGTAATACTATCAATATTAGTAGCTAATATCTTTTCTTTTTATTTTAAGGAGCGTATTAGAGGGGGCGGGTTGTTACAAAAAACTACTTCTGAACGGTTGTTTCTAAACATTCATTAGTCTCATTTATTTAACAATATCCAACATTTTATTTAACCAAACACTCATCTTTTAACGTCATAACATCAAATTTAAAAGCCTGTGGAGCCAGGTTCGACACAATGAGGTCTGAGGAATCCCCTTGTGCAGCCCAAAGTTATTATTTAATAAAGAGCAGCAAACAGTATTATGTGTTTGAGTGTATATTTGTTAAAAAAACAAACAAACAAACAAACCAAATGGGTCTCATGAAAGAGAAATAGGAAGGAGCGTATTAGAGGGGGCGGGTTGTTACAAAAAACTACTTCTGAACGGTTGTTTCTAAACATTCATTAGTCTCATTTATTTAACAATATCCAACATTTTATTTAACCAAACACTCATCTTTTAACGTCATAACATCAAATTTAAAAGCCTGTGGAGCCAGGTTCGACACAATGAGGTCTGTTCAAAGTTATATTATCAAAAACATAAAGCGAAGCAGTTTAATCACAGAATAGGCGAGTAATATAATAAGGGTGTTTGTTATTGTTTGATTCTTATGTTTTACCGCTTTAAACTTAACGTTCCCTTTAATTCATTGCAGCGTAAAACTGCCTTGAATCTCATACCAAGGCTAGTCTAGTTGTGGAAATAGTACTTGAACTTTGCCTGTGTTTCTCTCAGGTGCATAAAAAATAAATGATATTGAATAGTGTACACATGAAAACAAAGTTAGCTTTAAAAAACACTGAAAAAAGCAAGGAAGTATATGTCAAAATATCGAAGTGTCAACTGATAAACTACAAGCAGGTACATGCAGTAATAGCAAAACGACAGAAATATGAGTTTAACAGCCATACCCTGATGAAATATACTCCTATAAACAAAGCATAAAGTGCCCCTCAGAAACAGGTGTGAAGTAAACATTTCAAGAGACCAGAATTACGAAAACGGAACGGCATATGTACAAATGTCAAGAAGTGAACAAGTCCAGCAATGTGCGGCCTGTTATCGTCGTTGAACACTGGCACTAAACTCATAATTAAGGTGATTCATCAGAAACAAAAGTTGCTGACGAACTTTTTTGAAACTTTCCTTGAATGTTCTCTACCAAGGACTGTTTCGAAAAAAAAGCAATAAAAATGACAGGTTACTATTCCCGCTTAAGAGATGTAATGGGCCTGCAGTCTTACCCCATTTATGCAAGTACTCATGCTAATCGTGCGCATTACTCATCGGTCTGCGCTGTATTTAGTCCAGTCCGTGAACTCTCCTTTCTTACCTCCCCATATAGGGACTGAACCCGGGCGGGCGAAAGAAGAGCCCACGATACTTGCATGTGCATGCTCAGAATGCCGCCATTTTTTCCCCCCAAATCGGGGGAAAAAACCATATTTGGAAGTATTTTCCAGATTTAGCTTGTGGCGCGATTTTCTGAATGATAATATACAAGTAACAATTTCTGCATTCAGATTGATTAAAAACATGTCAATTAATCCCAAATCAGTGGAATTTCGCCAGCGCCACGCTAAACCACGTTCGAATTGTTTTTATCACAATATCAAAGATAACGAAAGAAATCTTTGCCAAGATTTGTTGACAATTGAAAACACCGACTCGGACTTGAAAGTAAACGCACTGCATTATGCAAATGAGCTACTTGTACGCGTCACACTTTCCTTTCAAAAATTTTTGCAAAATTGCTCAACATGCAGAAACAATACGAAAAAAAAATGCTTGGGAAAAGAGTAATGACGCATACTCGTTGTCGATAAGAGTACTGACCACGATAAACCATATTTCGATTTTTACATTTTTATGTTTTTTACGACAATATCAACGTCAAAGAAAATGTTATCTTTCAGAGCGCGAGCTGAAAAAGGCATTGCGCGACACATTGATGCGAGCGGCATGGTTGGGACTAGTAATTTTTGATTGGTTCATTCTGAGCATGCGCATGCAAGTTATCCTGGACTCTTCTTTCGCCCGCCCGGGTTCAGCCCCTATATGGGGCAGGAAGAAAAGAGAGTTCAGGGACTGGACTACGCTGTATTTTGCGATAGCTCAAAACTTAGTTTATAAGAGAAATACTTAAAAAAAAAGTTGACAGGTAGAAAGTGTCGATCAAGTATATAGAATGTCATAAAAATTTTGTGGAAAAACTCACACGACCGGTTTTTGGTTGCACGTCTTTTCACCTAAATCTTTTTTCCTTTCGATAAATGTTTTATTTTTTTAGTTAAGGAGGATAATATGTGCACTATTATTATGCAATAAAAAATATAGGTTACCATGTTCGTTTAAAAGAAAACGAGCGTTTATTTCGATATTGGGCTTAGCTTGAGGGAAATTTCTTTTGTTGTGTACATGCATGCGCTCATTTGCGCGCTAAATGATGCGAAAATTGTGCGCAGTAGGGATGCGCAATGCAATACTGAGGAATCCCCTTATACAGCCCAAAGTTATTATTTAATAAAGAGCAGCAAACAGTATTATGTGTTCGAGTGTATATTTGTTTAAAAAACAAACAAACAAACAAACCAAATGGGTCTCATGAAAGAGAAATAGGAAGGAGCGTATTAGAGGGGGCGGGTTGTTACAAAAAACTACTTCTGAACAAATGGGCCTCACAAAAGAAAAAAAGGGAGGGGCTTATTAGAGGGGCGGGTTATTACAAAAAAACTACTTCTGAACGAAAGGCTTATTAGAGGGGAGAGGTAATACAGCGAGAGGATTTAATAAAGCCTTTTTAATATGACACTTTCTCAGGAGAAAAGGTAACTACATAACTCATTTAAATGACACTTTCTTTTTCTTTTTACTATGGCGGTTCATTCCATTCGGTTTCAAGGCTCGGTTACTGAATACAGTCTTGAGTTGAATAAACCGTCTTCCCTATAACTAAGTTAGAATAATCTGAACCAGAACATTCTGTCATCATTTACAGTGATTAATAATAAATCGTATATAAGAAACCTAAGATTGAGCCTATCTTAGTAAATAAGTTGATGGACAGCCAGCTTTTTTTCGGAGAATTGTTCGATGCATTTATGTTGAGGTGCGCGCAGAGCCTTACTATTTTGGGCAGCATATTCCATTTATTCACCTTGTTGATAATTCACCAGACTGAAATTTAAGCAAGCAACTAATAAACATTTCCTTTATGAACTATATACTTGTCTGAAATGGGATTTGTAGGTTTTAGATGCATTGATCCTTGAATGACAAAGTAACATATTTAGAAAGGGTGTGTGTCAGTTCGAAAATGAAATAAAAAATTAAGGAGCGTATTACCTTTTTAATGATCTCTATTCATGATCTTCAATTTATGTTTCTTAATTATACCAACACATTCTTCTTTAAACAAAGATTCCTGTAATTATCAGGTGACAAAAGGAGTTCCGCAGTAGAATATTTTAACTACTTGTCCATATACCCCTATACGCAAAGCACATCAAGTCTCGTAATTCCACATTTTTTAGCCCTGGTTCCTTTTTACTGCAACGAACAAATCTGAAAACTAAATCACCCGTTGCTATTACACTATTGTACAATTTAATAGTATCAATCATTCCTGCCTCTCCAAAATATATGCTGAAATAATCATTTTTGATATCTTGCAGATAAGGAACTTTAGTGACATTTGCCGTGTTCTGACATCGGTTGCTTCAAACCTTCATAAAAATATAACGGTTGGTGATTGTGCTACCGGATTCAGTTTGTTTTATTGCCAAATGATTGCTTTAACTGCTGTAGGAGTTTGAGCTAAATTAATAAAATTTAAGTTGCGAATTTTGTTGTCCGAACTGGCAAAATGAAAAATAGGGCCTTTTCGATTTCTGAAACCTTTCATCGACATGAGAAGTCAAACACATACACGGCAGATTTTCCAAGCTCCTGATATCTCAAATTTAAAAGCTTGTGGTGACGAAGAGAATTGAGTGGCGTATAAATGGTAAGTCAATAGCTTAGTTCCGACCGACAAATTGGATTTAAAGCTTGTAAATTGGCGGATACCACGGCATAGGGCGGTTTTGTGACCTCTGAAGCACAAATAATGAGCTGTTTCCGTCATGAATAAATGGTATTGGGAAATCTCTCGCAGGTAGAAAGGTTGGGTCATAACGCTTTGTTCTACAGCTTGTCAGAAGTTACCACACAAAAATGGTTGATCTAGCATGAAAAGAGGGAAAAGTCAGAAAAGTGCCCTAATATTCTTCTAGAGAGAGAGAGAGAGAGAGTGGCGGAAACCGATCCTATAACTAAACACACAAAATAGGAATGGCAGAGCCAATTTAGTTCCGAGTAACACAGTGCAGTACATAGGAATAACAAATTGAGACTGTGAAGACCGCTTAAAGAAGTGACAGATCTAGTTTGTGAAAAACTCCACCCCAGGAGTGACAGATCGAGTTTGTGAAAACCCCACCCCACGGCAACAATTTTGTAGAGACATTGGGTCTTCACGTGCATGCAGGCATTAAGTCTCAAACGAGTTCAAGGTCTGCATTCCAAATATGGCCAGCCGAACCATATAAGAAAAAGTTTGCAAAGAAACATGGGAACTTTGAATTGTACATTCTACCAAGACAGGATCAGTTTTCGCATTCAGTTAAAACAACCATTTGAGGAACTTCCCATTGCAGTTTCGTCGAGGAAAATGGCCGGGTATGATTTCTCAATTCACGAAAAAGATATGGTAATCAATTTAGAAGGCAAGAATGGTCAACCGGAATACACAGAGAAGGCGAGCTTTGGTATGGAACTTCTGCAACACATTTACACTAGTCATCGATCGAGTGGTTTTGTGGCGAAGGTCACTTGTTCTCTTTGGGACGAGACCAGGTAATTAACTTTTCAGTGAAGCTATATTCCCGGGTAGGTTATATTGTTTCTTTTTTCACGTTTCTAGATCGATGTCTGCGTGTAATATTCGAAACAAATAAAAAAATAGTCAGTGTCAAGCAAGTTGCGTGCCAGGAGATCTTCCACTTGGAAGAATGTGTGACAAAGAGTGTTTCTATGCAGTCATTTGTATTTTGCGTTTGTTAGACTATCCACAACCATAATGAAATGTAATTTAAGTAATTTTTTATGAGCGTCTGTTCAGTTTTCGACATTCCCGCGCTTTTCGACAACTGGGCAGGAAATATTTTAATCTCACCAAGTGAGTGACAAAGATTACCTCAGTGTCACCTTAACGTGTCTCTTTACAAAAGTGATTTGTATGTTTCTTAGACTAGCGAAGGGTGGTCTGAAAATTAGTTTTTTATATGCTCAAATGAGCTTTACGTTATAGGAACCTTTTCATGAATATTGGTTCAGTACTTCCCGCTCCTGCGCTGTTGGATGACTATGCGGGAAATATTTCAACCTCGAGGAGTGCGTGACACAGATTAACTCAGTGTTACATAAACATGTTTCAATTCTAAGCACAATTCCTGTGAAGTTCTACTTTGTGTTTTGACACTATTAATAGACTGCCAAAGAGTGTTACGAAAATTCGCACAGCAACCGTTGCCAGTATAAAGAAAATTAACTTCAATGAAAACAGCTCAGTAATAACTAGAATGTTTTCCAGCCTGCCACAAGAAAAAATGATGGCAAAGGGTTGATAAGTCTCAAAGGCTCAAACACTGATTTCTCATATTTATTTTTGATTTTCAGAAAATGTTACTTTAGAATTCAGGAAGCGCTATCTGGTGGGCTTGGGCGATTTTTGGAAGACTTGAACACCACTTTTGGATCGGGAGTGCTCATGTGTAATTTTGAACCACAAGAATTCAGATGTTTTTTGAAGTGGATAATGAAGAACAATTTCTGGTAATATTCATGGCCTAGCTTACATCACCATGAAGCTGTTCGTATACAATATCCTTTTGCATATTTCTAGTTCTGACTTGAAATTACATACAAGACTTATTTTATTTCAGGGACAGGCAACAAAGAGAACAGCTTGACCTCTCTTTGTATTGCTAAGTGACACAACTTAAAAATTACAAGACATTGACTTTTTGGAACTGAACATTTGCGAGGATTAAGTGCTTTCTCACACATTACGTGTGAAATAAAAGCCTGTAGCTTTCCAAACATAGTTTGTGATTGGCTCAACAAACAATAGATAAATGAATTAACAATGCTCCCAGTGCAAGCTACAGGATAAGAGAACAAATCTTTTAAAGAGGTACAGGACTACTGGCAATAAAAATCGAATTTAAAAAGAAAAGGAAGTGAAGGAATTGCTCTTTTCTTAAACGTTTCCTATTCACATTTCAGAAAATGCAGAATCGCAGGATCGAAAGACACATTTAAGGCAGCCATTTGTGTTGGGAAACAACCCGCCAGCAATGTGTGGGTCCTAGGAAATGATGTCCAGATTGACTCTTCTGGAGCAGTTGTCAGAAAACAAGATCAGGAGATCTTTTGGATCAATGCAGTGTTTGAAATGGAAGGTTATCGAAAGGAGCCTTGCTCTCCATTGCCCACGATCTGTCTACCATTATGTTCCCTAACACTCGGAGATGTTGTAGGGTCCCTGAAAGATATCATTTATGACAACTTCATGGCAGGTGACTTCACTATTGGTAAGCGTTATTTTTTCATGTGTTCCATCGTAGGACTTACGGCCTTATTCATGTTGTGTTGACTTCTAGTCTCTTCTCACTCTATTAGCTCTCGCCCCTCTGTTCTCATATCGAGAACAAATCGAAAGGAGGTTTGCGCTTAAACCCAGGATTAACAGTTCACTTTTGTTTTGATTACTCTATAAAGGGGTATTTAAGAGTCACCCCTTGGGAAACTGTAGGAAACAAATGAAAACAGTAAAAATGCTTCAAAGCTAAATGGGTTAATCTAGATGGCAGTTGTATGTTGTCCCCTGGTGAAAATCCTGACAGGATCTTTGAGAATCTTTAAAGATCTTTAAGGACCTGCCAAAGATCCTTAAAGATAAGGATCCTTTAAAGATCTTTAAAGATCTTTCAAAGAAATTCAAAGATCTTTAACCCATTGACTCCCGTGCCGCCCGTAACCGCCCATGCGAAAACCCACCCCCAATTTCCCGTGCCGCCCGTAACCGCCCGAAAAAAAGGACAGGGGGACAATTACCTTTCCTACCCTCCCTGAAGACTGTTTGGTTCTCTTATTGTTCTATTGTTCTTGAGGACAAATAAACCAATCAGAATCAACTTACTGAGCATATTTTTAAAGAACTTTAGGGGTCCTAGAAAGATGGTTTTTCGTCTTAAAATCATGCGCTCGATAAGCGCAGCAATCATGGCGCTTTGCGGGGCAAGTCTACAAACTTCCAGGGTCTTGTTTTCATTCCTAAAATGGAGAAATTACTTCTTTGGCACTGAAAACGGAAAGGAAAAACATAAATCGATGTTTAGGTGGTCTCAGAATGGATGATCAAGGTGTACAGAGTTTTCAAACCTTTCTGGTGAGGAATTTTTCCTTCCTTCAACCGCCACGAAAACTTGACAATCGGTGCGCTTTCAAGTGAGTTTTGAATACAGATCGCGGATTTAAAGCAGCTTCCCGGACTTTAGAAAACAAAAATGGTAATGTACAATATAACCTCAAAGTTGAATTCAACTTTTAGAATGATAGGCAAAGCCATGGCCGACAAAATAACTGCAAAACTCGTCGGCAAAAACTCAAGCTTTCGCTTTAGCGAGAATAATTAATTCGAACATGCGGTCATGCAGCGAAGCACGTCTGCGAAATTTTGAACATTTTTTTTGCTTTTAGATGAGTTTTTTGCCTCATGTTGAATGAAAAGTTATTGCTATTGAGCTTCCTGTCACATTTCTTCCATTTGGTTGCCTTTATTTGGGCATTTTAGGTTTTGAAAGTGAACAGTATTTTTGCCCGCTCGATTTCTGCATATTTAATTTACGGCGACCCGCGTGGTTTGTTTGTTTAGTTTATTCGCTTCGCTCAAATATATTTTTTCGAGTCTTATTCAGCTACTTAACAGAACTCCTGAGAAAAGAACTAAGTGGGCACTAAATTAACACTGTTGAAATATGATTTATCTCAAAATAATTGGCCTGTTTTGGTGTCTTTTTGATGTACAACTTTCATTTTTCTTGCGTTGCACTGTATTATTTCGTCACGCGGCGAAGAAATTAGCTGATTTCTTCTTTTTGAATTGGTTTTTACCTTGTGTTTTTTGCCTTCATTTTCTGGTGTTTTCTCAAATGTTTTCAGTGATAGTAAAAGAATGGAAATTCTGTGGTATCCGGTCTCGTTTTGTCCTCTGAAGTAAAAAAATTAACTCATTTTTGCATCTTCAATTTTCTCGGCTTTTGTCGGGCGGCAAATAAAAAATATAATTTCTTGTTTTCTTAGAAATTCTACACATCATATTGAGTTATTTTTGTTGATGTTTTTTAATATTTTGGCCCTTCAAATATTAAACTTTAAATAAACGAAGTCTTGAAACCTGATCTTGTGTCTGTGGTTACTGCGCATATGGTTTATTTTTAGCGCTCGTGCTGGCTCTGAAAAGTCAAAAATCGCCTGGGAATTTAGGGGTATGTCGCGTGCAATTTCATTCGGGAGTCAATG
>JAHPZR010012030.1:0-22500 GCA_019787425.1 Platygyra sinensis
GAGCACACGTTCAGTCAAGAAATCAAGCTCGATCGCCAAGTTGGATCCTGAGCTGCGCGATGGCCTGTTGTGTGTTGGGGGAAGATTGAGGCATGCACCAATTGAACAAGAACAAAGACACCCTGTAATACTGCCAAAGAAGCATCATGTTGTAGATCTGATCGTCAGACATTACCATTTGCTTTCTGGACATTCTGGTCAAGAATATGTGCTCTCTTTGATCAGAAAGAGTTTCTGGATTATCAAAGGAAGAGTTGCAGTGAGAAGAGTTGTAAATCGTTGTTTCAGCTGTAGGCGAAGACAGGCTCCGTTTGGAGCTCAGAAGATGGCCGACCTTCCTGCTGACAGAGTCACACCTAACAAACCCCCGTTCAGTTTTGTGGGCGTTGATTGTTTTGGTCCGTTTTGGGTCAAGAGGGCCAGAAGTCAAGTTAAGCGTTATGGTGTCTTGTTCACGTGTTTGGCGACCAGAGCCATACACTTGGAAGTCGCCCAGAGTATGGACACTGATTCGTTCGTGAACTCCATGCGCCGCTTCATCGCAAGGCGAGGTATCCCCGAAGTAATGAGATCAGATAATGGTTCAAATTTTGTGGGCGGAAGCAAGGAACTCCGAGAAGCTATCTCTGATTGGAATGAGAGTCAGATCCATGAGTTCCTCTTGCAAAGAAATATCAAGTGGCTGTTCAATCCACCATCAGGGTCCCATTTCGGTGGCGTGTGGGAACGATGTATTAGAACTGTCAGAAAGATTCTCGTTGCACTTATGAAGGAACAACCGTTGGATGATGAAGGGTTAACTACCCTCATGTGTGAAGTAGAGTCAATTGTTAATGGGCGTCCCATAACGAAGTCGTCTGATGACCCGTCGGATTCTGAAGCCCTTACGCCGAGTCATTTGCTATTGCTACGGTCAGGCCCAAAACTTCCTCCAGGCGTGTTCAGGAAAGAGGATGGCTACTCTCGAAGAAGATGGCGCCAGGTCCAATATTTGGCCGATATATTTTGGCGGAGATGGATTAGAGAGTATTTGCCGCAGTTGCAAGAGAGACAAAAATGGGCCTATCCATCAAGGAACTTCGCCGTTGACGACATAGTACTTGTGGTTGACGATAGAGTACCAAGATCTTCTTGGCCTCTTGGTCGGATTACCAGTGTACGCAAGAACAGCACGGATGAGCATGTGAGGAGTGTAACAGTGAAGACCAGAACCTCGCAGTATGATCGCCCTGTCGATAAGATTGTCCTCCTGGAGTCAGTGGAGATGTCAGAGGGCATGAAGCATTACTGAACTGAACTGTGATCTGAACTTGTATATGTTTTGGAGAACTGTTAGATATAACGTTTTGTTTCAGTCAAGTTTCTTTTAAAATCCTATGCTATTGCCCACGATTTTAGGGGCCGGAATGTAGGTTACAAAACGTTCTTTTTGTATCTGTTAAGTTTTTCCCGTCTTTAGCCCGCGCGGGACTGGTAGAAGAATTACGTCATTTATATGTTGTCGTAATATTATGGTCTGCGCCATGTGCTCGCTCAAAAAATCTTGAGGTAAAAGTTCTAGTCGAGTTCTGTTCGTTTCACATGGCCTAAAGTTTTTCACGTTTCCTTCGAGCCTTCAAATCCTGTAAGTATTTTGTCGCTAAGTATTTTCATTTTTCTTCGTTTCATTTACGCTAGTTTTGTTTTCATAGTCTAACCAGATCCTTGTAATGAATCTTTGGTCCGAATCTCTTTGGAATAAACTCATTCGAGCATTCAAGTCTACAACTATAGCAGGAAGACAGTCGATGTGTTCTTTTTTTGTGGAAAGCAACAGGTCAGAAAATGTTTTTGTGAGGGAGGCTCATGGAAGATATGCCAGAAATGTTGTTCCATGGGAATCTATACTTGGAATTGCTGAAGGACAATGGGAAAGTTCCTCTTGTTGGCGAAAAAAAAATTAAATTCACACAGAACAGCAATATGAAAATGGAAAGGTACCTGGAACTATACAAATGTGTCATAAGTTGTCAATGTTAACTTATTTCAATGTATACCATTTATTGTTAGTAAAAGGCAGAAATACTTTTCCTTTGATATGTACATGGATGAAATGATGAAATGAGAACTTCTGGGAACAAAATCTGCCTTTCGAATAGGTTGTTTAGGTTAAACAAAAATCAAACAACATAGGGAAATAGCTGAATGTAATGATTTTCTAGTAATTTCTCATGTTTGGGGAAAAGATTCTATTTATTTCCCACCATTAGAAGAATCCCATTTTGACTTCCCAAATGTTTCCTTTTTCTGTAACATTCTGTAACATTTTTCCCTATTCCTTTCCAACAAAATCCCAAGATTGGGAAGATAAAACACAATGATTTCCCATACCTGGGGACCATTTGCTTCTTCCTTTCCACTTCCCAATTATTTCCCATTTCAGTGACTTTACCTCTCAAATAAAGTTCCAGAAATTTCCCATGTTTTGGAAAAAGATCCCATTTATTTCCCAAAATTGGGAGAAACTTGGTGCTGCATTCTAATTTCCCAAGAATTTCCTGTTTCTGTAACATTTTTGCCTTGAGGCTTTCCAGTAACATCCCAATTATTTCCCAAAACATTGTGGTATTCCCAATTTTATCCCAAAACTGGGAAAAACAGTACCAATTTTATCCCAAAATGGGAAATTCAAAAATTTTCTGGTGAAGTGCTGTATATGGAATACATGAGCAGTGGGGACTCTGAAATTATGAGGAGACAGAGGATCCCATTACTGGAGAGAGTGAAAGGAAATTGGCCTGTTACATAACAAAAAAGCTGCCATGGGTGAAGACCAGCCTGACTAGCCTTAAGTCAAGACTGGATCATGCATACCACAACAGTCTGTCATCGCATGAAAGAGCCATGTCAAAGCCAAGACAAGTTGGTGGATATTTAGCAAGACCAGCACCTGAAGGCCCATCCTGGCTTGTCAGATAGCCAGATGAGACTGCCTAAGTTTTATTTATTTATTTTATTTAATTTGAATATCACACCTGACTACAATGTACAGTCCCAGAAAATATCCATACTCTCCCCACAGAAGGGATTGGAATTTCCTGGGGGGTGGGGGTTCTGTAAGGCCAAAAACAATATAGAAATGTATGAAGCTTAATTGGAATTTCTAGAGGGGTGGTGAGATCCCTTCCGTAGGGGAGGTATGGATATTTTCTGGAATTACACAATACTAAGAGACTGCCTACTGTAAGTTAACCACTGTGGGGTTTTAAAGACTTTGAATATTGTTAAATTAATATAATTATACCCGGTGACAATTGCAAATCTCTGAAAACAAAGCCCAGTCATTCTGACTTCCTTAGTGCATATACATGTAAGTGTTTACAATGTTTCAGGATATCCAGTAACCATTGCAAATCTCTGAAAACAAAGCTCTATTATTGTGACCCCCTCAGTGCATAAAAGTGTTTACAATATTTCAGATGTTGCAATAAACAAATTTTATCTGTGTATCTCGCACTATTCATAGCAAATAATATTAAATAAGTTGTGACAATGGGTATTATGCATGTATTATGCAAGACCTGAATGCATTGAGGTTACCTTGAACTTAAGGTAAGGTATTATGCAAGACTTGAATGCTTTGATTACAAACATCAGTGCATTCAAGTCTTGCATAATGCCTTTCCTTAAGTTCAAGGTACTAGTAAACTTTGACTTTTTTCTTTTCTTTCTGAAGCAAGTATATTTAGCTTAATCTGCAGTGCACCAACCATAAGCTTTAGCAATGTGCACACAAGACTTCTGTATATTTGTTGTTTCAGGTAAATCATTTCTCAAACAAAAATTGCATTTGAGCAAAATGGTGTGATATCCTTGTAATTGTGGGTCATGGGTTGTTCAAAACAGATAAATCCTGGATAAGTGTGAATTTTGATTTTAGTTTCATAGCTTTTCAGTGTAGGTACAGTGTATCTGTTTATACTTTGTATTTCAGTTTTACAAATGACTCGTGTCAACCCCAAGACATTGTCGGTAAAAAACTTTAATATCTTTAAAACAGTTGCTTCTTTGCCATTTTACATGTATGGTGGATAAGTGTGTATTGACTTAAAAGGACCCAGGACAAAAGAAGTTTTGTAACAAAACACTTTAAACCTCATTTGTCTGCATTCGAGAAATAGTCATATTTACCATTTGCACTGGTATGTGATTTCTGACAAAGTAGGTCTACAACATAATAACTTTATGTGTACATGTAAAGTCTTCGATGATGAGGAAAAGTGAAAAAAAATTGACAAAATTGTAAAAATGTTTGAGTTACATGTAATAATAAAGAGATTTGAAACTTAAACCAAGGAAGTGGGTGGGCTTGCTGCAAAGTGATGAGTGGTCATACGAAGTAAAGTATTTAAGAGGGAATGTCCATTAGGACTGAGCTATATCAGAAATATGTGGCACATGATGAAAAATCAAAATTTTTCATATTCTTCCCAGAGATAGCCAATGGTAAGCCTAGAAACGTGGTGTGATTTTTTTCGTGAAATATTTTTTTCAACCCGCTAAAAAATCAAAAATCCGTTGCAGTCCCACGTCTGGTCGAAAACACGCAAAATTCAGTGACTAATACCTTATCATAAACTTCGCTCTGTTTAATCCCCATCAAACTAATACTCCAGTTTGAGCCTGGAAATTTATTTTTGAGGAGTTTACAAGTCTTTTGAGGCCAATTATACCTCTGTGGGTTAATTTTCAAGGTCACGAAGAGCCGCTTAAAATCACTAAAATTCACTTCCTAGAAATTCTTAATTGTGCACAATTTTTCAATCGGCAAATCCGCTACCCGGTAAAACACCAAAATACCTAAATTTTTGACCTTTCGAAAGACGAAATGTCAGTGTAAAACCTGGTATAAAAATTATTTTCGGGCTTTACATCAGCGCTGAGTACTAACGCTGTCAAAATCGCGATAATCACAACGCTAACCTGCTAGAAACGAAAACAATAGGCAAGTGTCTGGGATTCGATAATCAAAAGGAACTGTCTTCTTGTATTTGATTTCCTCGATATTTGGACTTAAACTATGGCAGAAAAGTCATGTTTAAGCTTACCTCCTGTGAGACATTACATTTAAGTACTGGCATATTCAGAATCCTACAGCACGATAATCATTGCGGCGCGTGGTGTTCAGGGAAGTACATCATTTTCTCATTGACATTCAACCAATGAATCCGAGAAAATCCAGCACATTGCTGTCCCTTGTTCTAAAACAGCAATCCATAAAAGTAGTGAAGCCTTCTAGCGTCAGTCTCTTGCTTGTAAAGAGAAAAGCTTATGTCCTCTTCTCGTCGAAATGTAAATATGGCGTTTGATGTCGACTTAATGTCTATGTCATGTAATGGTCAATTGATGATATTTTGTCACGCATTGCCAAAATCTGAATCAAGAGATTTAATAAGACGTCCAAAGCAAACAATTTTTATTTGAAAGCTATGACAACATACCTCTGCGACCCTTCACACGGTAAGCGATACAGAAAACTTTAAAGAATCTGAACGTGAACGGTGAACCGTAAAATATATCGCAGGGCCAGAAATCGCACGAAAACTGCTCAAATTGAATGGTTGTCTAACGAAAAGAACTTGTTGTTTAGCGCGGCTGTCTAACGAAAAGAAATCGCACGATTCAATCACAGTCAAACTGTGACAATGGACTAGCGCCTATACAGCTGCAAATAACGTTTAATTTTTATCCCATCTACAACATTATGTGCACAGAAGTTTCCTCTTCAATGATTTTAATATGGAAAACAAAACTGGTGCTTATTCCTTTTAAACAAAATTAGTTCATTTTCCATTGCAGTCGTTAGTTTTTCAATGCAAATGACGTAAACGATTACTATTACAAAAGAATATCCCATTTCAAACACCCTTCATTTTAGATTTATGGGTTTGTAGCTCAAGAATGACTCCTGTAACCTTTTTTGTGGAATTCTAATCAGCACGTCCAGTTTAACATTTTTGGCAACGTCCTGAACATTTTAAAGTAGAATTAGTACTTCTGAGGGGTCACGTGACATACCACGTGACGTTAAGCACAAAAAAGGCCATTATTTGAGAAATTGGTGGCGGTTTTTAGTAATATCATCCTGCAAAAACGCGGTTTAGGCGCAGGTCAATTATTTCCATCCTCTCAAGTTTGGAATGAACGTCCCTCTTCTTACAGAAAAAATTTATAGAGTGAAAGGTCGTCTTTTTCAACAAAATTCGACTTTTGATCATTTACATCTTCTAAAATCGAAATCAAGGAAGATCATTCCAGACGTAGCAAGGTAGATAATTTCAATTTGCATCGAAAACGCTCATTTATTGATCAATAGACTTACAGCGCTGATTATATTACCGTGAACACCTAAAATGTGTCTGGAATGTTTATTGTGTTGTAACCAATCACATGCGAGATCTTCACACCACAGAAACCACAGGCAACGAACCGTTTCCTATCGGCCACGGAACAAATTATTTTTGTTTTGTTTAAGGATACACACTGTCTTATTAGGAATTTAAAACACCGCTGTTCCCCAAGATCAGTGCTGAGGACCGCATCCAGGTCATCGTTAGAGTTTAGAAAGAAAAAAATTTAGAAGCCAACGCGACACAACGGCGACCAGCTTTCCATGTAACGACATCACATGAAGATAATAAAAATTCAACAATTGTGATTAGCATAATCCTTGCTAATATTTTTTGTAGAACAACAAGGGTTTTTTTGTGTGGGCTAACAATTGAACCCTCGAACTACTGTGCCGGCAGAAGTTCCTTGATCGCAAGATCGCAAACTGGAAAGACCGCCAAACAAATTTGCGATCAGGCGTAACTAATTATTCTGATTTCGATCGTTACAAAAAGTTTGAAAATTCGCACGCCAAACCGTCACACGTGCGTCCGCCCGGCACATCGGCTTAATTTACTTCAAAATCGCTCAATTCTGTATTCTTCGCCATTATAGCACATACTGTAAACAAATGGGCAGGAAAAGTAATTGTTTACTTGTAAAAGACTGAATGATAAAACAAAACGAAAATAATTCGTTGTGTGGCCGATAGGAAACCGTTCGTTGCTTGTGGTTTCTGTGGTGTTAAGATCTCGCATGTGATTGGTTACAACACAATAAACATTCCAGACATATTTTAGGTGTTCATGGTAATATAATCAGTGCTGTAAAATTCGCCACCAATTCGCCGATTTACCAACTTTTAACAAAATAATCATGTGACATGTTACGTGGTCAAAGTAATATGTTACAGCAAGGCAGGATGCAGAGTTTTATAATCAGGGAAAAGTTCAGCTTGGTAAAACAAAATATCCCTGTCCAACCATATTTCTACTTTAAATTCCTGACCCAAACCTTAAAATGATTGAGTCATGATTGTAAACAAAATGCCTAATGCCAAGCCAGAGTGAAAAACACACCCTATTTCAGTCCAATGAGTATAAAATTTACACCTTTTTTAGACATAAACAACCCAAAAGACATACGCTTTGCGTCTACCCATACCTCTGATAGCTCATATAGCGGAGTAATCCCAACCCCTGCCCCTTCCGAGCCCAGAACACATAAACGTACAGTTTCTCTGCCAGGAAATTTCCGCGCCATATTTTAAGGGTCACATTTGGATCCTTTTGGCTTTAAAACATTTTTTTTGCTTTGAACGTCTTATTGAATCTTTCTATTTATTATTCTTTTTAACCATTTTTGGCAATGTGTGACAAAAATCCTTTCAAGTGACTATTGCGCGACAGACAGACGCTAATATTACCATTTCAGCATGCAACATGCGCAAGGATTGGAACAGCACGTGAGTATTTCGTTTTAACAAGCAAGGGACTGACGCTGGAAGGCTTCACTACTTTTATGGATTGTTGTTTAAGAACAAGGGCTAGCAATGAGGTTAGGAATGAGGTGAATTATCTTGGAGGCATTGATTGAATGTCAGTAAGGAGGATGAACTTTGTCAAACTCCACTCATCGCAATGGTTATCGTGTAGGATTCTAAATACGCCAGCACTAATATTTGAATGTAATTACAGAAGGTGAGCTAAACATGACTTTTCTACCATAGTTAAGTCCAAATACCGGGAAATCAAATTCAAGAAGACATTTTCAGGTTCCTTTTGATTATCTGGTCACAGGCACTTGCCTATTGTTTTCGTTTTCTAGCAGGTTAGTGTTGTGATTATCAATTCTGACAGCGTTAGTACTCAGCGCTGATGTAAAGCCCGAAAATAATTTTTATACCAGGTTTTACACTGACATTTTGTCTTTTGAAACGTCACAATCGTAGGTGTTTTGGTGTTTTACCGGGTAGCGAATTTGCCGATTGAAAAATTGTGCATAATTAAGAATTTTTAGGAAGTGAATTTTAGTGATTTTAAGCAGCTCATCATCGCCTTGAAAATTAACCAACAGGAGTATAATTGGCCTCAAAAGACTTGTAAAAACCTCAAAAATAAATTTCCAGGCTCAAACTGGAGTATTATTTTGATGGCGATTAACCAGAGCGAAGTTTATGATAAGGTATTAGTCACTAAATTTTGCATGTTTTTGACCAGATGTGGGACCGCAATGGATTTTTGATTTTTTTGCGGGTTTAAAAAAAATATTTCAAGAATAAAATCACACCACGTTTCTAGGCTTACCATAGGCTATCTCTGGGAAGAATATGAAAAATTTTGATTTTTCATCATGTGCCACGACTGGCTCAGTCCTAGTGGACATTCCCTCTTAACAAACAAATGTTCAAATGGCAAATTAAATAAGAAAACAGTTAAATCCCAGGTGCTTTCCAAAGCACACAATCAATTTGACTTGATGATTAAGTTGTTAAATTTCAGTAAATGGGTTTAGTTAAATGAAAATTATTCAAGGAATTTCAAGTAAAAGGATTTGGAAACACGATTAAAACACCCTTTAAGTCCCTTAAATCTGACTTATATTTATGTTTTGAAGATATTTAATTTTCTCTTAAATGGGTAGTAAATATTAAAGGATGTTTTGATTACATTTAATCTTCACTTAAACCTGCATTAAGGTTTAGCCTTGAGAGTATTTACGATAGGTTTAATCTCGAATTAAACATAGATATAATTTTCTTAAACGTTCACTTAAATGTATTAAACACAAGTTTAAGATAAGATAAATTCAAGTTTAAGTGCGCCAAAATGAGTTTTTTTGTCTTGTGTGGCAAATAAAGCTTGATCACCAATCCTCACTACTTACAACCTTTAACACACCATTTGGAAGATTCCGCTTTCTGCGCATGCCGTTTGGCATCACTTCTGCCTCTGAAGTCTTCCAGCGTGTGATGGAAGAACTGTTTGCTGGGTATCCCTGTGCCATCATCGTTGATGACCTTCTAGTATGGGGCGAGGAAACAGCTGACCATGATGTTAACTTGAAGAAGGTGCTAGAAAGAGTGTGAGAAGTCGGTATGAAACTATCTCCAAAGAAATGCAAGTTTTGCCATAACCAAGTATCCTATGTTGGCCATCAGTTCACAAATGGCAGTCTTAAGCCCGATGAAGCTAAAGTTGCAGCTTTCAAAGAAATGCCAACACCGGATGGCCCAGAGGCACTGCGTCGATTTCTTGGCATGACCTATTATCTCCACAAGTTCATTAGCAACTTCAGTGAGAAGACAACGCCATGACGCGAATTGCTGTGGAATGACGCACACTGGAGTTGGGAGCCAGCACAGCAACAAGCTTTCGAACACCCTGAAGGCAGACATCTCGCAACCTCCGGTCCTGAGGTACTTCAACCCCTCAAAGCCAGTCACGTTGTCTATCAATGCCTCAAAGAGTGGTCTTGGTGCAGCGTGCCTACAGGATGGTCTCCCTGTGGCTTATGCCTCACGAGCCTTAACTGAAGCGGAAACTCAATATGCGCAAATCGAGAAGGAACTGCTTTCTACCACATTTGCATGCAGAAAATTCCATGATTTCATTTACGGTCGGCAAGTTTACTATCGAGACCGATCACAACCTATCACAGCAATCGTAAACAAGCCCCTTCATTTGGCCCCTGTTCATCTTCAGCGTATGCTTTTACAGCTTCAGAAGTATGACTTGAAGTTTGTCTACAAGAAAGGGACAGAACTTTATGTCGCAGACACATTGTCACGCTCCTACATTGATGAGAAAATCTGATCCAGACGTTACTGAACAGGGCGACATCCTGTCCCTTACATCAATTTCTCCAGCACGTATGGCCGAACTTCATAAACATACTCTTGCAGATCCTGTGATGCAGAAAGTGACCAATTTCATTTCTAATGGCTGGCCAGCAAAGTTCAAGAGTGTACCCCCAGAGGTTGCAGCTTTACTTTCCAGTCAGAGATGAGCTTATCGTGGACCATGAAGTCATCTTAAAAAGGCCTGAGAGTTGTGGTTCCACAGACCTTGCTTAAGGAGTACCTTAGGCAACTCCACAAGGGGCATCCTGGAATAGATGCTACAAAGATGAGAGCAAGAGAAACCGAGTATTGGCCCTCTTTGATGCTCGATATTGATTCATCATCATCATCATTTTATTAAATTAAATTCTGTGAATGGTCTCCCTAATTAAATTCTGACGTAGCGTCGTGCCAGCCTTGCAACAGTGCTCAACCCCACCAGCAGAAAGAACTGCTTCTCATTCACCTGGTTCCAGACCTTCCTTGGCTCTTTGTAAGCGACAGACATATTCGACTGGAGTGGACTGCAATACCCGATACTCAACGACTCCTACTCCGGTTGGTTTGAGTTGAGCACTCTCAGTGACTTATTGTCTATAAGCGTGATCACAAAGATGAAACAACATTTTGCTGTTCATGGCATTCCATCCAAGTTGCTAACAGACAATGGTCCACAATTTGAAAGCAGGGAGTTCAAAAGCTTTGCCAGCGAGTGGAGCTTCGAGCATGTTACTAGCAGCCCCTACTTTCCTCAGTCCAATGGTTTCACAGAGAATGCAGTCAAACAAGCCAAGAGCCTGCTTGAGAAATGTAGAGGGATGGTTCCGACCCCTTGTTTGGCCTTCTTAACCTCAGGAATGTTCCAAGGGATCAAGTGCTAGGTTCTCCTGCTAAGCGGTTAATGTTGAGGCGTGTATCTTTGTGGTTCTTCAGAATATCTTGATTATACCTTAAAAGGCCTTGGTGATGTCATCTCTAATGGTAGTGCTAATGAGTTTGATAGTGACAAGGATTTTGGAAGAACTGGGTGAACCCATACAAAGTAAAATTACAAAGTACACACATACCAGCTCTTCCGCTTCAAATACTGAAACTACACCAAGCAATTTGTCAGGTTCTCTTCCCATCATCACCTCTTCTGCGTCAGGTGGTATAAGTGTTAGTGGTGTCAGTTAGTAGCAACCAATCCAAGCCATCCTGGTTGTAGTCCCAGTGTTTCATCCAGTTTTGTTGCAAAATATCAAAATAAAAACTCTTAGTTTGAGGCATTGAAGGAAATATTTCCACAAGTACCTGACAGGAAGACTTATGAAGTATTCAGTGATAGCCAAGACATAGAATCTGCAATTGCCAAACTCTGTGAGGATGCAAATGCTGGTTCTTGTGATCTTCTTAAGTCAAATGCATCTGTAATTGATGCGACTGACAGTTATGATGTTGAAGACTTTGAAAATGGCATTTCCTTAAGCAATGATGGATCTGGATCTCTAAAAAGTGTTGAAAGTGAAAAGTACACAATGGAGAACCAGGAAGACATCTGCACAAAGCTGGGTGAACTATTCCAGAAATGTAGCACTTCAGGGAATAAGATTAGGCTAAAAGTCAGAAGAAGCTGTGGGAAGATACTTTTGCAAAAATGAGGAAGGTAAACCCTGACTCTTTAAATGGCATTGTAACTGTCCAGTTCATCGGAGAACCTGCAGTAGATGAGAGAGCACCTCAAAAAGACTTCTTCTTCCTGGTGCACAAGCATATGCAGCAGTTGTCAAGTCTGTTCACAGGGCCATCTACCAGCTGCAGATTTGTGAACAACATGATTGCTCTTCAGAGGGAAGAGTATCTCCATTATGGTGTTATCTCAGTGCTATCACTATATCAAGGATCACCTGGCCCTGCAATGTTTGCAGCCCCCATTGCAGACTTCATACTGTATGGTAAATTAGATGCAGTGAAAGTTTCTGTCAGTGACCTCATAAGTGGGAGAGTTAAAACAACTTTAGAAGAGCTTGAAGCCATCAGTGACCCTGTAAAGTTCAAGCAAGAAGCTTCTTTTAATACTCCTCTAAGGTTCAAAGCTGGATATACAAAGCCTATTGTGGCTTTTGAAGACAAAGAGAAATTTGTCAGGTACATCTGCCTTCACCAGCTCATTTTGTCAACCCAATCAGAAATTGATCAGTTTACAAAAGGACTGATGACAAATGGCATTTTGGATGTCATTAGAAACAATCTTGACAAATCTCGCAAGATACTGCAGCGTGATAACAATGAAAGGCTAACTGCCAAGATTGTAGACAATCAGTTTAATTGCATTTTCTCTGATCATGGGAGAAACAAATGAGCAAATGAAGAAGCTATAGCCTTCAACTTCTCACATTACCTGGAAGATGTTGAACAAGGCTTAGTGACATCAAATGTCCTAGATCCTGACACAGAAGAGATTCACACCAGTAAGTTGAATCTTGCACATGTTTTGCAGTTTGTAACAGGATGTGATGCAATACCTGCTACTGGATTTGACACAAGTTCAACTATCATGTTTGATCATAATGAGCCCCACAGGAAACTAACAGCAAACACCTGCTCCTGTACTCTAACTTTCCAGTTTGTGATTTGCTCACCAATTATGAGTCATTTAAGAGTGACATCACAGAATGCATGTTCAGCTCACCTGGGTTTGGTAAAGTGCGAGTTATGTTGGGCTGTAAACACATAGTCAAAGGTAGTTTGCAAACATAACTTAGTTACGGCATTAGCTACATTGCAAATACAAAGTTCACATTTAGATACGGGTCACCTCACAACGCAGACCGTGCAGACTGCGCAGACTGCGGAGTACTTTTTTTCTTATTCTCATTTTTGTAGTTACTTTTGGCTCTGGTAACAAATTTAGTTGGAAAGAGTAGATACTAAAAACATCAAGAATTTTCAAATTGGCAAAAAGAGGTTTACTAGAAGCCTTGTAGTCAGCTTTAGAGATCGCCCTGAGTGCTCTTTTCTGTAGTAGATAAATCCATTGTAGGTTGGCAACGCAAGTAGAGGCCCAAACTAAATTGCAGTAAGATAGGGATAAATAAGTGCATAGTATAGTGTTTTGAGGGCAAATAGTATTTAGCTTTATAAAGTAACCCGACAGATTTAGAAATCTTAGCCGCAATAAAATTTACGCGAGTTTTCCACTCAAGGTGCTGATGAATATAAATTCTGAGAAACTTAGTATTGTCTACTTGTGCGAGTACATTGTGTTCTAAAATTATCTGCCTTGTGATAGGTAACGTTTTTTGCCTTGGCCTGAAATGTACACTGTATGGTGATATTCATCAGTCAGCCACTGAGAGCATTCTCCTGAGAAAAGTGAGGATTTTCCAACAGGAGAATTCAGGGATCTTTTTATTAATGAATTTTGTGATTTTTTTTCTAACAGTGTATGAGATTTTGTGTTAAACATCTAAATTTCACTGAATCTACTAGAACTATCTCTCTTTTAAGCCCACTGAGAGCTTTTTCTTTTCAGCCACTTAGCAAAGGTGGCAACAGGCTACTGCAGAGGAGTTCTTTATTTCACTGTCCAAAAGGGAGGCTTGAAATAAAAATAAAGGGAAATGGAAAAAACAAGTAAATGGTATTTAAGTAATATATCAAGCAAAGAGCTGAGAGTGTTTGGATAGCCGATGAAAAACTAGTGCATCTTCCTGATGAAATCAAAAATTAAGGAGTAAACTGAGAAGCAAAGTTGTCAAAATATGTGCTAATTAAGACCTGACGCGGATGTTATTACACGTGTCGTGACATCGCGTTACAACTATGGTCGCAATATATCAAGGACAGAAAAGGAATGAGCATGCCTTCAAGATGGCGTGGTAATGTTGTTGTTATAAAATGTTGTTTTGGAAAATGAGCCTTTATTCTGTCTCAAATGATTGAGCAAACCACGAACTACGAGAGAGCAACAACAGTTTGTCAAATTTTGAATATTTTACATAGCCCACCAAGTCAGATGAAAGCGGATTGCGATCAGAGATCTTCTGGAAACTGAATTGAACAAGATAAGCGCAAGTTCCTTGATGTTTTGATTTGAGTCTTTTGATGGATTAATCGCGTCTATCTTCTTGTCTGGAAAGCTTGTGAGGAAACCGAGGGTCCGTATGGGCCAGAGTGTCAACAAGAAAATTATTTTGTCTGTAGAAGAGATTTTGGAAACCCTTGAGGGACAGGATTAGCCATCAGCTATTATTATTACAAGATTACGACAGCAGAAACTCCTGCTACAAGAGAAACTCAACACACTTCGAAATTTACATGAAGACATCCTCACAGTCGTCAGCGAAGGTCAGATAGATGAAGAAATTTGTGAAGCGGATGAATTCATGGAATTTACGCAGTTGGCAATAATGAGGATCGATGCAGCATTGACTCCTAGCAATTTCACCCCTTTGTCTAAACCTGCAATCCCACCTTCACTTGCAGAAACGTCTAAAGGAAAATCAAAATTACCTGGAAATATCTCAATGGCTTCCGAGACACATCCAAGTCCTTGTAAATCACCTGGGCCTGGTTGTTCAAAACCCCAATTAAACTAACCCACGATTAAGCCTAATCCTCGATTAAATCTCCTAATTGTGGGTTAGCTAATCTGGGGTTAGAAAACGGTTGTTCAAAAGGAGATTAATCCACCAATTAACCAATCCGCGATTAAAGGTAGAATAAATTATGCTGAGCGTTTATAATTAATTACGTGTTATATTAAGTCATGAAATCGCTGGTAACATTGTTATTAAAAATGGCTTCCCCGGCGAAAAAGGCACGCAAGTCAAACTTTTCAGCGTCAGAAATCGCTGTTTTGACTGAAAAATACGAAGAAAACATTGAGATCCTACAAAGTAAATTTACTAATAGCATAACAAACGCCAAGAAAAACAAAGTTTGGGAGGAAATTGCTGCTGCTGTAAATGCCGTAGGGGTGACTCTTAGACCACCCAAGAAATGAAGGACAAGTGGAAGAATTTACAATGCACGGCGAAGAAAGAATTCAGCGGCTTCAAAAAGAACAAAAAAAGACTGGCGAAGGATCGGCACCTTCCAACCCCTCGAAGGCCACATTGAAAATCATTGAGATGTTTAGCAAGACACCATCCTTCACCTGTAAGTTATGCTGCCCGTAAACAGAGTTCATAATAATAATAATAACAACATAATAATACTAATTGAATAATTCAATTGCTTTTAACCATTTTAATCAGAGATGAGAATGGAAATCATTTTGTTTGCAAGAAATTTTTACAAAGCAGAAAAAATCTAGATGTACAAAAATGCTTCAAATTTTCTAACTGTCCATAGTTTGTCCAAGTGGTTATCAGACCAAAGGTGAATAAAATTACGTTCCTGAGTAATTTTGAATTTCTAAATTTAGTTACCAGCCTTAAACAGGAGGGGGTGGTGGTAAGAACTAATTTTAGCCTTTGTGCAGGGAAAGGATTAAGTTAGCTCTGACTCATGTTCACTCATTCAATCACAATTTCACTCATTTTAGAGCCTCCCCTCCTGATAATTATTGTGCAATTGGTAGTACAGTCCCTTTTAACAAGACCATTGGAAGCTAAGGCTGCGAGATGAAA
Source organism: Platygyra sinensis (assembly GCA_019787425.1). Classification (NCBI taxonomy): domain Eukaryota; kingdom Metazoa; phylum Cnidaria; class Anthozoa; order Scleractinia; family Merulinidae; genus Platygyra; species Platygyra sinensis. Next base: position 15,826 of record JAHPZR010012030.1, read on the forward strand.
ATGAGAAGTCAAGAATCAGAAATAAAATAACTTTGACAATTAGTTCACAGTGATTGGCAGTCATGACAAAAGAGAGGATTGCAAATGTAAAAAGAAATAGAACTAAATGTGAAGGTACTTAATTAGCTTATTGTGTTTAAAAAATTTCATGCAAGTGACATTTTTACTTAATTGATGATTCCTGTTACTTGAACTTGAACTTGAACTTTATTGATAATAATAAATATACATACATATATACATGTTAGGGAGGCTGAATAAATTTTGTGTATTTCATCATTACATAACTATCATTTTAGGCTAAAAGAATATCAGTTCAGTGTACTCTGTCCCCTCTGTTGACTGAGTTTACTCCTAAAGATATAAACAAATGTCAAATATGCTTTTCAGCAAAGTGGTCAATAATGATGATCTCTCTTAACATACCAAAACAACAAACCCTCTTACAGGTTTTGTGCTTGAAATTAGATTTTAACTTGAAATGTAGCAAATAGTTTAGAACTTTCTTATTTCAGATAATAGCAATATTATTGTACACACCACAGTTTTTCTTAATGGACACTGTCACCATCTTGAGTATGATTTTGGAAATCCCAAAATATATATAATCAATCATTGGAAGCTGAACAATAATGGTTTTATTTCGTAGAGCAGTACTCAACAAATGATTAGAACCCATTAGGAAGTGAGGATGGCTAACAATGGTGAGGATGGAAACAGAATGCAATATGGATTTTTGAAAAAGCGTCAGGATTACAGTTTTTCAAAAGTTCACGTTTGGCTCGAAAATCATTGAAGTTGTACAAAAATGATGCTGCATTGCAGATGTTCTTCAAGATATTGGTTCTCACTACATAAATGTAGGGACCATTCCGTGCATTTAAAACAGTTTTAAGCAAATATATCGTGACAGTGTCCCTTGAGGTGCACAAAAAATGATGGTGAAATGATGGTACCAGTCTAGCTAAAATAGGTGCGACAAATGTGATTTTGCACAGCCCTTCCTTGATCAGGACCATAATATACTTCATTAACATTCATTTCATCCTCAACCTCTCCATCTTCCATAGGCTCTTTTAGCAAAATGGCAATGTTGTGCAAAATTGCGCATGCACCAATAATTATGCACACTTTTTCCGGTGCCATGTGAATCGGAATGCAGCACATGAAATCGGCGCTTCCATTGACCAAAGGTTTGCTCAATTTTCACCCTTGTCTTGCAGTGAGCATTATTGTAGGCAGCTTCAGCAGGGGTGCTGGGGTTGCTGTAGGGTGTCATCATAAATGGCTGACATGCATAACCACTGTCCCCCAAAAGAATTCCATCATCTAAAGAATGATGATTTTCCTCAAAAAATGGCAAATGCTGGAGGACCTGGCTAGAAGTGTGTCCTTATAAATCGAAGCGATCTATTATTCTCGGAAGTTTTTACCGACCACCGTCCTCCAGAATGGATGATGATGTTAAAATCGAAGAGCTCATCGAGAGGGTTCATTTGTTAAACAAAGAAACTATCATTGTTTCTGACATCAATATTGATTATAAGGATAGGAAAAATTATGATAAGCATAGACTCGTCAAAGGGTTGCGTGGTATGAATTTTAAACAGCTGGTCGATTTCATAACCCACCCCGTAAGCAAAACCTGTCTTGATCATGTGTACTGTAATCAACCACAGCGAATAAATTTTGTCACTACTGCAGACATTGGCTTAGCAGATCATCTACCAGTCTTTGTAGTCCGCAAGTATGCACGCGAAAATCTAAACAGACAATCTTTTCGAATCAAGTATTGTGACATGAAATCTTTTGATGAGGATCAATTCAAGCAAACACTAGAGCAGATCCCATGGGAGACAGCGTTTGTGTTCGAAGATATTGATGATGTTGTTTATGCTTGGGAGAAGATGTTTAATTCTGCCCTCGATGATCATTGTCCTTGGCGTGAAAAGCGAATTAAACACACCACTCAGCCCCCCTGGATGATCAGTGCAGTTATTGAGAAATTGCACTTTCGTGATCACCTATTGAAGGTGGCAAGGAAATCGGACAATAGTGCTGACTGGGCAAATTATCGAGAGGCGAGAAACAAGGCTGTTTCTGCCTTGCGCTCAGCAAAGCGTGAGTTTTACAAGAATGCATTTGAAGAAAAATCGAAACAACCCTAAAGCAACGTGGAATACAATCAAAACGTTGATTGGTTCCGGAAAGTTAAATAAAGGGATTAGTAAGCTTCAATCAGATGGCATGGCTGTTGAAAATGCTACAGAAATTGCGGAGAAGTTTAATTCATATTTTTCCTCAATTGCTGATAATTTGAGATCCGGACTCGGAAATACGCCATCAGACTTGTCCAAGTTGGTAAACTTTGTTGAGTCTTGCAAAGATCCGGATGTGGTTTTCTCTGTTCCAGACATAACCAATGCTCAGGTGCTTCAGATTATAAAGGGGATCAGTCCTCATAAGGCTGCAGGTATCGATAAAATCAGCGCCAGGTTTTTGCGTATTGCTGCTCCTATTTTAGCTCCAAGCATAGCAAGGCTTATCAACATGTCGTTTTCCACAGGCACGTTTCCTACTCGTTGGAAAACTGCTAGCGTGACACCACTGTTCAAACAGGGTGTGGCCAGTGATCCTTCTAATTATCGCCCAATTTCTGTGCTACCGGTGGTGTCAAAAGTAATCGAACGTCATATGCACAACTCTTTATATGCTTTCCTTATGGATAATAACTTGTTGTATTATAGACAGTCTGGGTTTCGTGGGATGTACAGTACCGAGACTTCTCTGATCAAGTTAGTTGACGAACTTTTGTTCGGCTTAGATAATAATAGTGTTTGCGGCATGGTCCTGGTGGATTATCGAAAGGCTTTCGACATGGTGGACCATGAGCTATTGTTACGCAAGTTGGAGCTGTACAGTGTAGTCAACCGGGAGCTTGCCTGGTGTCACTCTTATTTGTTGGATAGGAAGCAAATGGTCCGTGTAAATGGGAGTGAGTCAAGCGAAGCTTTGATGTTGCATGGAGTCCCTCAGGGCAGTATTTTAGGTCCTTTATTTTTCATTTTATTTATCAACGATCTGCCCTTGTATAAAAGTGCTCAGTTGGACCTTTACGCAGACGATACGACTGTCACCGCTTTTGCGGATGTGAAAAACTTAGCCAACTTAAGTTCATCACTAAATAAGTCTGTCTCTGAAATTCAATTATGGGCTTCAGCGAATAAGCTCCCATTAAATGAAGACAAGACTAAAGTACTCACCATCACTGGGAAAAGATGTGTGGCTAACATAAATAGAAGTGACATAGATGTTACCGTAAACGGAAAACAGCTCTGTAATGTGGACTGTGCTACCTTATTAGGCGTAGAAATTGACAGCAAATTGTCATTTAATGAACATATTGAGAAAGTATGTAAGAAGTTGGCCTCTAGAATCGCAATACTGCGGAAGATTCGAGCCTGCCTACCTCTTAAACAGCGACTTCACTTTTATAATAGCATTATTCGCCCTGTTATGTCTTACGCTAACGTTGTTTGGGCTAATTGCGATAAAGAGTCGGTTTATAGGGTCTTAAGATTGCAAAAACACGTGGCACGCGTTATTTCTAATGCCGACCGCATGACACCATCAGTTGCCCTGTTTAACAAGCTAGGTTGGATTCCGTTTTATGAGCAACATAAGATAGATAAATGCATAATAATGTATAAGCGAATTAATGGGTATTTACCGAATTATCTAAATAAACACTTAATTTTGAATAATGAGCGGCACTCCCGCAATACTAGATATTCTAGCATTAATGCCGTTTGTCCTAAATATAGAAGAGAATCAGAGGGAGGATGCTCTTTCGCTGTTTTGGCAACTAGACTGTGGAATAGTATTCCAATTGAAATTAGGAAACTAGAGTCTGTGGCATGTTTTAAAAAGACCATGTTTGCTAAGATTTTTAAGGAACAACAATGTTTGCATCATTTTATCATTTAATTATATTTCTTAAAATTGAATCTTGTCTTTTTTAATGTTTATATATTTTAGCTTACAATATTTTTAGGTTGTATATAGTTGTGTATTTTATGAGGGCCACAAGTTTATTAGCCTTTGGCTATTAAGTGCTACCCTCTTTAAATAAAGGTTTTACTTACTTACTTATACATGGCTGTCGTGGGTACTTCCCAGCCATCTGGCTACAATGTTCGTAAACAAACCTAGAAGGAATTTATAATAATTATTTAACTTTATAATCAATAATATATGTAATATATCACTCCTTTCATTAGGGTATTTTAAGTTATAAGGGCTTACCTGCGGTATGTCTTGATAGAGACAGGAGCCACAGGGGAAAGGGGCTAAACACCAATAGGATTCAGTTTATCACTCAATTATAACTGTAGTGTACTTTGCAGCTCTTAATGAATTTGTGAGATTTACTAATGCCTTTCATGAAGCAAATGCAGCATGTCACTGCTTTAGATGATGTGGTATAAAAGATGAGGGGTGCGGGGTGTGGGGAGTAATTCTCTCTGTGGTTGAAACAGGCCCCATTGAGAGTGGAGCTACTTGAAAGGAAAACAAAATAGACGATTTTATGGTAAGTGGATTACATTTGTATAACACTGCATTTTGGGTACAGGTTTAGCCTGACCTAAACAAAAAAAAAATATTTTGACGTCAAACTTTCAACTCATATATTAATCGAGGGGACTGAAACACTGGGGTACAATTGAATGTATGTTAAATGAAGACAAAATAGCTCCAAAGTTGAAGATGTGCGAATTCAAACAGTGGTTTCAGAAACAACAAAACTAATCATCGGTTTAGGAGATACTATGTTGAAAATCATGACTCACCTTCGTGATTACAAATTCCTTGGACGTTTATTGAGTGAAATCCTTTGCGATTTACATATCCATTCTCATTCTCGTGTGGTGCTTGTATTCGAATGTGGGTGCCCTCTACACATCCGATGACGCATGGAAAACCTCCACGTTGATAAAACATGTTTTTCGACTTGCTGAGGTCTTGTTGGTCTCTTGGCCACTTGATGAACTGCTGCTGTTTCGCGACTAGCGCCAAAGATACATTTGTGACCACCAGTGAAACCGTGGACTTATCCACGCCAACTGTGTCACCCACTACTTGGAGAAAACTAGCAATTCCCTAAAATCTTAAGGCAATCAGCACTTGTTGAAGAACAGAGAGAGGATTATTTCGCTTGGTTTTGCAGCGAAGACTCGCTTCAAGCAGGTTAGTGATATAAACTATGGACTCTCGTCCAAAACGATATCTTGATCTGAGCTCTTCGTTTGTGTAGCCATCAACTGTGAACCCCAGGTGCCGAAAGTTCCTGCATTTTCTTTCTTTTCTACCATCCCCAGCAACACAACCATACAACAAGCCCACCATTTTGTTTTAATTTTCACTTTTTAATCGGCCGATTAAAGAATTAATCCACCTAACGAGGTGGGTTAAATTTAATCCTGTTTTAATCGTGGTTTAGCGCTAATCGGGCTTTGAGCAACGCAATTTAATCACAGATTAAATTTTAATCGTCGGTTAAGCAATTTAATCCCCGATTAGCACTACTCGGGGTTTTGAACAACCGGGCGCTGGAGATGATACAATGATGACTTGGGAAACACATTCAACTCCTCCTACATCGCCTGAAAACGTCTTGATGGCTTCAGAAGTTCTCTGACTTCTTCTAAATCGCATGGAAATATCTTATCGGAAACACCCTTGACTCCTTCCACATCATGTATTTCCAATATGTATACATGTAGCTTAGGAACACAAGTAAAACTACCTAAACTAGAGCTGAGAAAGTTTGATGGAGACATAACAAGTTGTCCTCGTTCTGGGATGCATTTGAATCATCTGTGCACAACAATACTAAACTAGCTCCCATAGATAAATTCAATTACCTGAATTCTTTTCTTGTGAAGTCAGCTAGTGAAGCCATTTCTGGATTGTCCCTTACTGCTGGAAATTATGATGAGGCTGTTGCCATCTTAAAGAGAAGGTTTGGGAACAAACAGTCTATAATCAATAGGCACATGGAGACTGTTAAACATAAACTCAGTCAAATCAGGCCTTAACATCCAAGCACTACATCAGCTGCATGATCTAATTGAATCTCAGGTTAGAAGTCTAAAGTCATTAGGTGCATCTTCAAGTTCATATGGAAGCCCCCTTTCCTCTAATGTTATGAGTAAGTTACCACAAAATTTGCGATGGATCATCACCCGAGAAGTTAAGAATGAGTGGGATCTCGATCACATTCTGGGTGTCTTCAGAAGTGAACTTGAAGGTAGAGAGTGAGCCAATGGGAACAATGTTAGCCCAACTGACAAATCGTCAACCAAACCCCCTTACAACAGAGGTCACAAGAGATTGCCATTGTCAACAGACTCAGTGTTATTTGCCACCAGGTCCAAGCCAACCTTCACATACTGCCGAAAGGATCCTGCATCCTATGCCTGTAAAAACGTGAAAAGCATTTCAGCGAGGAAAGAGATTTTGAAAAGGGCAGGATGGTGTTTTGTTTGTCTAAAAGGAATCACATAAGTAAGGATTCCAGTTCAAGAATGAAGTGCCTCAAATGCGGACGTCAGCACCACATCAGTATTTGTACAAGCAACACTAACAATGAAGTCAAGTCTCTACACACTCAGA
>JAHPZR010012030.1:27500-36144 GCA_019787425.1 Platygyra sinensis
ACGGTTCCACACACGCACTACTTAACAATGGAATCTTCTTACCACAGGCTAACAGCAGCTGATTGTCTTTCATACAGGAGTTGACTTCTTCTTCTCTGGGTTTAACCTCAGGTGGCTGAAATACACAACTGGTGCTCACTTGACTGTGTTGCACAGAGTTACCATCCTTACTTTGTCCTCCCGATCTCCATCCACCTGAACGACATTTTCTAGCTTCATGTCCCTGCTTTGCCACACAGAAAACACTTCTTTGCTATGGTTGGGCAGTTTACAGCTTTATGACCTCGGGTGTTGGACTTAAAGCAATGGAGAGCTGTTTGATTGATCTGCATGTTCTTGGCTTTGTCCCTCACAGACTGCACTGTTGTCTTTCTACTCGCTGAACTGAACAAATGTTTACCATGGACCTATAAGTACTGGTCAGTGATCTTCGCAATCTCTGCTACAGTTTCAGGTGCCCTTTCTCGCAGGTAAATGGCCAAATCTCTAGGGCAATAGTGAATAAACTGTTCTTTCACTATTAAGTCCTTTAGACCATCAAAAGTCTGCTCAGTATCTGAAAGCTCTAGCCACCTTAACAGGTATCTGTCCAGTTGCACAATAAACTGTTCTGGACCTTTATCAACTTCCGGTTTGGATGCTCTAAATTTACGACAACAGCCATCTTCGGTGAGATCATATCTCTTCATCAGCCCCATCTTTACTTTGTCATATTCTTTAGCTCCTTCCTCCGATAGACATGAGTACACTTCGCTTGCTCGTCCCGACAACAGAGTACTTAGCTTTGATGCCCATCCAGTTTTATGCCACTTGGCTGTTTCTGCGAATCTCTCGAACCTCTGCAAATATGCATCCAAATCATCCTTCCCATCAACAAACGAGGGGAGTTTCGGCGCTTTAGCTCTGTCACCTGGACGGTCATCCAGATTTCCTTGTCCTAAATGCGCAAGTTCTAGGTTGTGCTCTCTTTTGGCAGCCTCAGCAGCCTCCTTCTGTCTCATGAGTTCCGATTCCATTTCCAATTTCCTCAATTCTCGTTCTTCTCACCTTGTTTCTTTTTCTTCGACCTCTCTTCTGCGTCTTTCTTGTTTCTCTACTTCTGCTAGCCTTCTTTCTTCTTCAAGTCTCCGACGCTTCTCTTCTTTTTCTTCTTCTAGCTGTCTGTGTTTCTCTTCTTTTTCTTCTTCAAGCTGCCTATGTTTCTCTTCACGTTCTTCCTCTCTATGTTTCTCTTCCTCTCGAAGACGCTTCTCCTCCCGTTCCAATTCTTGTTGTTCGCGCACAAATTCAACTAGCTCTTCTCCTTCCAGTCCAAATTTTTCTCCGAGCTGAATAAATTTCTCCATTTCACACTGTTAAAATTCCACGACCTTTCTCTTGCTACAACTCACTTTCACTTTCTTCCAAGTTGCGATCCTTTCCTGGTTAACAGTAGACAACAAACAGTTCCTTGAATTCCAATCTCCAGCGACAGGCCCCCAATGTTGCAAGTTTGATGTTTTAAGTGGCAGGTAGTTTGCAGTCTAAACAGAACGCAGGGTTGTCGGAAAACAACAAGGTCATTTATTCCACACGAATGCAGTAATTCCACAAAAGACTTCACTACAAGCACACGCTAGACTTGGATAAACCTTGAAGTGAATCTTCTTCGCTAACTCCTTTATTTTCTTTTGTACTTGTGACTTGTACAACTCGCATGAATACTGAACTAAACACTGAACTACCAACTGAACACACATTCACACCAAGACTGACTCAGAATTCTACTGCTACTTCTTGTATAGTTTCTTATAGTCTTTCTAGAATATTCCAATGTTACATCATGGAATTTTTTTCTCTGGAAACCCTTGCTGACTTGCCATTTGACAAAACGCAATTAAAAACAAATCAGTGTCGAGACCATATGCAATCTCCAGATGTACGGCTCTTGAAGTTAAACAGGTGAACAGATAGAGGTATCTTTTACCCCTGTGCTTTCCTCTTCCTTGGATTGTCATAAATGGACCTCCAAAATCGACCGCTGTGCGAGCTAAAGCACAAAGTGACATCTTCAACCTGATCTTTGGCAGAGGTGCCATTACCTGCTGAGCTGCCTTTGCTTTTCTTCTTTGACATTCATAACATTCTCCTTTACACTCTCTAATTTCTTCTTGACCTTGCATTAACCAGAAACGCGACAAAAGCATCGCCAACATTTGGTTTGTCCCTGCTGTGTGACTTCCTTGTTGATGATACCACCTCACTATCAGTTTCATTACCCACTCTTTTCTTGGCAATATTATGGGATACTTGACGCCGTATGGTAAGTACTTGGCATTCTCTAATTGACCATCGGATCTCATCACGCCGTCTTCGTCCACTCTAGGCTTAAACGTAAGCAATTTACTGCTCAAGGGAAGTGGTTTTCTAGAGGATAGCGCTGGATACTCTGCCTTAAAGGACCTTTTCTGTGCGGCTTTTATGATCCTGATCTCAGCATCCTGAATTTCTTCGACAGTCAGTTGATCCCTTGTTTGTCGGCCAATTGGAAGTCAGCAGTTGTTCAGGAACCGGTAAATCCATGCTTGGATTCTGCTCAGTCACAACCAGCTCGAAAAACGTTTTGGCTCTAGGCATGATTCGTCTTCTTCGATTACTACCATTGTTCTGTCTCTTCTATCGCTGGTCTCTAGCTGGCACTTGTTACTTTTCCTGACTTCTGTATCAGATGCACTGACATGTGTGATCTTGTTTATTGGCCATTCTGATGGTTTCTCCTTCAGGTAACTTGGTCCTTTCCACCATGAATTCTTTTCATCAAGTTCTGGAACTGTTGGCCTCTAGTGACAAAATCTGCCGGATTCTCATTGGTCAGTACGTATCTCCATTGGTTAAGATTACTTGATGACTGGATCTCTCCAATTTGGTTTGCTACAAATGACCTGAAAACTCTGCTTGGTCGGTGTATCCACCATAGCACGTTCCTGCTGTTCGACCAGTATGTGGTTAAGCTTGGATCAATGCCTAGTGCCTTTGCTATTGACATACTCAATCTCAAACCCAACACCGCCCTCATCAACTCCAGACGTCCTATACTCATGGCTGTAAGTGGTGCAACCTTTGATTTTGAATCAACCATTTGTACAGCAACGATCCTGCTTTTGTACTCGTTTCTTGCGTAAACCACTGCTCCGTATGCCACCGCTGAAGCATCAGCAAACGAATGTAAACTTGTTGAAATCAGCTCAACAAAATTGGGTTGTAGGCATCGCGGAACTCGTATGCACTGTAGGGACTTTAACTCTTGGAACCATTGTCTTGCCTTTCTTGCTTGTTCCTCTTTCATTGGCTCATCCCAGTCTACCCCATTGGTCCACAATTCTTGGAGAATGATTTTGGCGCAAACAATGTATGGTGCCAGAAAACCGAAGGGATCAAAGTGTGTTGCGATACTCTTGAGAAAATTGCGCTTTGTTAGCTGGAATTCCTTCCCTGGCAGGTGTACCTTGTATGTGAACATGTCTTTCTCAGCTACCCAAAGTACCCCAAGCATCTTTACCGATGGTAGATGGCCTTGGTCTAAGTCTACCTCAGGGGCTCTCTCATCGACTGGTATTTTTTCCAGCACCTTTGGTGAATTCGATAGCCATTTTCTTGCGTGCATTCCAGCTCTTCTCCACAGTTCGGATAACTGCCTGTATAGCTCTATTCCTGTTTGATCATCTGCAGTAGAGTCCATTCTGTTGTCCATGTATGTTGACTTCAAAATCGTCACTGCTGCCATTGGAAATTGTTCTTTATGCTTCTGCGCATGTTCTTGAGTGACAAACTGAGCTTGGAACAGTGACGAATTCACTCCAAAAACTACTCTATTGAACTCATACACGTCTAGTGTCCTAGTCTGATCCAATGATCTCCACAAGAACCGATGAAAGGGTCTGTCTTCTGGTGCTAGGCTTATTCATATGTACACTTCAGCCATGTCACACACCAATGCAACGGGTCTCTTGCAAAACCGTAGCAAAACACTGAAAAGTTCACGTTGCAGCTTGGGTCCTTGGTGTATGGCATCATTCAGGGAAATCCCGTCACTCTTAGCGGACGCATCAAACACGATTCTCGTCTTTGTTGTTTCTTTTTCTGGTCTAATGACAGCAAAGTGGGTAAATAAAATGATTCGCTGGTTTTTTTCTCCTTCTCTGGAACCTTTATTATATACCCCTTGGTTTCGTACTGATGAATCACGTCTGAATAGCATTTTCCGATTTCTGGATATCTGCACAAATGTTTCTCTGTGTTCTGCAACTGCCTTAGCGCTGTTTCGTAGTTGTCTGGCATGAGCGGTTTTTCTTCCTTCCAGGGTACTCCTCTCTCGTATCGTCCATCTTCAAACTTTATTGACTTCTTACGTCCTTCAAGTGCGACTTGATCTCCTCTCTTTAATATCTTGGTCTTCACCTGTAATCCATCGTCTTCTATCTCCCAGAACTTTCGAATAGCGTTGCCTAACTCAACACTTGATTCCTCTTGCACGAAGTAAGTACATATGAAGTTTGTCCGATAGTTCTGTTCTGGACACAGACTTGGATGCCAGATACATGTCCACCCCAACAGTGTTAATCTTGCCACTGGCTCGCCTGGTTTACCTCTTACATCTTTGATGGAATAGTGTAGATCAGCACAGTCGATACCGATCAGGATATCAACAATCGGGCGTGGCCCCAGATAACGGAATTTTATATCCTTAAGGTGGTTCCAGTTCTTGGTGTACCTGGCCCAGTTAACTGCTTTCATGTTGCCTGTGACTCTGTTTGCTGTAAACGCAGTAATCTTCATGTTCATCCTGCCATCTAAGCTCTCTATCCCACACTCGACTGGTATCGTCTCGAAAGTATCTTCCTGTCCATTAAGAACGTTGACTGTCACTTTACGACTCTCGCCCTGTAGTCCCAACTCAGCAGCGACATCACCTTTTATGTATGTCTTGGTACTGGCGTCGTCCAGCAGTGCATTAACAACTAGCTTCCACCCTCCATTCTTTAGTATTACGGGCACTGTTCTCAATGTGATGTATTCCTCTTTGACTTTTTCTTTCGCATGTACCATAGTTGTGTGAGATCTCTTAGGATGTTGCTGCTTCCCCTCCGTGGCAGGTCCTTGTGCACCTTGCTTTGCATCCTGGCTGTTATTGGCCTTTTGATCACTGGTACTCATCTCCTTGTCCGACTCTCTCCTTTTATCCTCATGCAACAGTCTGTTATGCGTATCAATACATCCCTTCAGGCCACAGATTCTTGACCTCGTACATGACTGACCAACGTGGTTGGCTCCTAAACATCTGTAACACAAACTGTGTTGCTTCGCGGTTTCCCATCTTTTAAGTAAGGTCATCTCTTTAAATTTGTTACATAGCCAAACTGGATGCCCTTCTCCGCAGAGTTTCCATGCTCGATTTCTTTCTTTTTGTTGACCCTTAGGACTGCTTTGTTTTCCTGGTTGGCCAAAATATGTCTGATCTTTCCGTTGCATTTCAGATGACCTTCTTGATACCCCACGTAGCATTTCGAATGCTATGGTCTGGTCTGTATCACCCACTCTCGTAAAGTTTTTACACATTCTGTTTTACTTCTTTCATATACCCATCTATGGTACTGTGACAACATCTGCTCCGTCATCTTCTTCTGCAGCTTAGCGTATAGTGAACCGTTACCCAATTCCTCGTATCGCCTAGCTTCCTTGCTTCCTTCAGGTTGACGACTGCAATATCCAGAATGTCTGCAAATCTCTCGATATCCTTTGAGTATCCCAGCCTTACTGGTTTAAAAATTCTCAAGTTCTTCAAGGTGCAGCGCAATCTGCCTCCTTCTCCGGCCGACTTCCTCTCCAGCCTGCTCTTTGCTCCTTCGTACGCGGAGGCTGAATGACCCAGGTTTTCTATTGCCTTGAGCGCTTCTCCTGACAAATATTGCCTAAGCTGGAGAAGCTTATATTCTGGAGTGGCTGGTGCCTTGTTGATGAATGCTTCGAAGGCTGCTTGCCAATTCTCGTAGTTGGCTTTGTCTCCATTGAACACAGGGATCGATACCATTTTTAGCTGTTTCCAAAGGTCTTGACCAATTTCCATACCTGGTGACGCTTTTCCCTTCACCCTTTTGTCTCTTCTTGACCTTTGGTCTTTAACCCACTATGGTTTCGGTCTTAGTTCTTGGCTTTTGCTCGCCTTCCTCAACATTGCTGCATTCCACCCCACGGACATAATCCTCTTCTAGCCCAAGCTCCTTGTCGATCTTCTTTTCTACTTTGACTTGTATTCTTTTTACTTCTTCTTTAGCGTTCACAAGTTCATCTCTCTTTTGCAGTGATCGAGCTTCAAGTTCTTTCACTTTCGTAGCGTATTCTTCTTCTACTTTTTTCTTTTCCATCTGAATAGCTTCTTCTTCATTCAATATACTTGATTCCATTTGCTCCGCCTTTTTCTTTGCTTGTGTCATTTCCTCTTGAGCTTGTCTAACCTTTTCTGAAGTTTCCAACGCGATTCTTGATAATTCGTCTTTCCTGGAGTCCAGGTACTCTTGTGTCCTATTCTGAGCGTCTGTAAACTCTTCTTCGATTCTCTCTATTTCTTGACTTAGCTTGCTTATATTTGCGGTTATCTTGTCTTTTCTCATACATTGTAGATAAAGCCTCTAGATCCTCCATTACTTTATCTAGTTGCTTGTCCAGCTTTTCTCGTACCTCTCTTACTTGACTGCGACTAGGCAAGTCTTTTCCAGTAACTGTAAAAGTCCATGTCTTGCCCTCATGACAGCCGCCTTGCTTCTCGACTTCAATTGTTTTTGATTCTCTAAAGCCTTGTTTTCTTCGTTAGATCTTCTTCTGGCTCGCGGGTTCTCATTTCAATCTTCATTGTCACTGTAGAATGCTCCCTTACTCTTGTTCTTTTTCTTACCAATAGACATGGCTAAAGTTTCCACTTTGATTCCACTCGCCTTCTTGTTCGAACCTTGCTCTGCTACCAATCTGGTTTTGTGGTAAACCTTGAAATGAATCTTCTTCGCTAACTCCTTTATTTTCTTTCATACTTGTGACTTGAACAACTCCCGTGAATACTGAACTGAACTCTGAAGTACAAACTGAACACACATTCACACCAAGACTGACTCTGCATTCTACTGCTACTTCTTATATAGTTTCTTACAGTCTTTCTAGAATATTCCAACATTACATAATGGAATTTTCTGGAATTTATGATAAAAAAGTCAGGTTTCTATATCTAGACATTACGTAATCATTTCAAAACCATTACAACTTTCTATGAACGACCTAAACAGTAATCAAGAATGTTCTGGAAATTCATAGAATATTCGATTAATGTGCTAAACATCATGTCTTCTGTCCAAGACTTGTAAACTATACTTCCACTTTCGTCACTCTTATATAAACACAGCCTCTTGCCAGATATCCATGTAACCTCTCTGTTACACCTTGACAAACAAGACCTCTGTCGAAACTTTACACGCGACCTTCGTCACACTTTAATAAACACTACTAACTCATGAGACAATTCTATCTAAACGCTCCTGCGAAAAACCACTTAAAAACTACACTAATTTGCTTATATACTTTACAGCATAAGATTCTAGATCTTTCCAGCTCTACTAAATAAAGTAACATTACAATGTAAAACTATTTACACCAGCAGATGTAAACAACTAAAATAAACTGCTTAATCACCAAGACACAAAACTAATTAATATGCGAGAAGATTCTAGACTAAATTAGCATATTCGCAAATGTTCCAAGTTACGCAACAATTTTTTGTAACAATGTGGTAGGCGATGAAGCCTGTCTTCTCCCAGGGACACAACTGGATTCTGACCAAGGATAACCGTCACTGAAGAGCATTCATCAGGCGTCAGGGACACAAATGAGTTTCAGCCAAGGCAAACATCCAGCGAGTTGCAGTCAGCTGTGCCTACAGGTGCCAGTGGGTTCCAGCCTACGGTAACGGACAGCCACTTGCAGTCAGCCGTGCCTACAGATTCCTGTGGGTTCCAGCCAGAGGTAACAGCCCACGAAGTGCAGTCATCTGAGCGTCAGTACACATGCACTTGGATAAAGGACACGAAAGCCTACATGTGTTACGGATGTGACCATTCACTCAGGCTTAAGCCAACTGGCCACCAAGTGATGTGCTACCTGCGGCACTTTTTGATGTTGTCCGTTGCCGCAAAGAGCTGAGAATGTACAAAACCAAAGCGGGCGCCCTCGCCTTTCAGGTCCAGCCACAGAATGTCTATTATCATTTAAATTGTTGCGTAACTTGGAACATTTGCGAATATGCTAATTTAGTCTAGAATCTTCTCGCATATTAATTAGTTTTGTGTCTTGGTGATTAAGCAGTTTATTTTAGTTGTTTACATCTGCTGGTGTAAATAGTTTTACATTGTAATGTTACTTTATTTAGTAGAGCTGGAAAGATCTAGAATCTTATGCTGTAAAGTATATAAGCAAATTAGTGTAGTTTTTAAGTGGTTTTTCGCAGGAGCGTTTAGATAGAATTGTCTCATGAGTTAGTAGTGTTTATTAAAGTGTGACGAAGGTCGCGTGTAAAGTTTCGACAGAGGTCTTGTTTGTCAAGGTGTAACAGAGAGGTTACATGGAT
>JAHPZR010012033.1:0-10000 GCA_019787425.1 Platygyra sinensis
GGCTCGGGGAGGAAAAATTCTGACAACGTATTCTTAAATGTAATCGCTGTTAGATGTCACAAGGGCTACTGCAGACTTGATACGAGCCAATCAATTTTGTACTGAACCTTAGGCATACAGTAGAAACAGCTTTTATATTAACAAAACATACTTATTCGTTCGTAGATTTTTAATTATGAGCCAGTGATTTTCACTTATGTAACTGCCATTTTTCTATTGGATTTTATGTAAATTTAGTCGGTTATAATTGTATTTTTATAAACTCCTTTAAGGCTGGCTGGTTTTTAATGTTATTTTGTTTAAAGCTAAATACTCAAAAAATAAAAAAAAAATAAAAAATATCGTATTCTACAAAAATGACAGGCAATTTTTGCTTACTTAGCGTTATTATGTTTGTTTGCATAGCGGCAGCGTATCCGGCGAAAGCCCGCAGCAGGCGGCCAAAACGTCACTACATTTAGTAACACCTATTCGATAGCACATTTAAAACACTTCTTGGTTAGAGAGATTTTCTCGCTGAATGATTAGCATTTGTCGTTCTCTTACATGTGGTGTACGATTTGGCAAGACCAGGTTGGGGGATTAGTGAAGGTACGGTAGGGGAGGGGGTGTAGCTGATAGGTTGAGTCTGCATACTTACAAGTGCCCAATTAGTGCACCATATATAGCAGACAACAACAAGAAGTACGTCGACTCCTCCCAGGATGGGATGCAAGTTTATAGCAGGGATAATCTCAGAATTAAGTTCGCCAGCTCCATTTATTCAACAGTATAGAGAGAGGTATTATAAAAGTAGAGTGTTTTGCTCAGGAACACTCTATGTGCTAGGCCGGGGCTCAAACCCAGAGAGCCCCATCCGGAGACTAGCGTACTAAGCCTATATCTCACAGTTGATGATAGGTCAGATCCTAATTACCTGCCCCCCTTATGACGACCTCACGTTTTTACAGACCGATCTATTTTTAGCATGAATTTATCTCGAATTCAGATTTCCACAGGAATCTCAGTGACCAATTGCAATCACAAGCACGGACTAATGTTTACATGTTGACATGTTGACATGATATCGATAGGCTCACGTGAGGCTGCATTGTCTTATTCTTACCGAAGCGTGTTCGTATAGACTGGCACTGGCAAATTCCACGGGAAAAAATCTAGAAAAGTACTGGCCATTAAACTGCCTTTGCCATTGTTGATGGAGTAACACGTACTCACTAAAATATAATGCTGAAGTGTTCATTTTCACTGACTGTTTTGCTTTCGGCTAGCTTTAATTTGTTGTTTTGGGCAACTCCATCATTAATGTTCAAAAAAAGATACCTTTTGCCATTATATTTTCCGGAAATTTGGCGGATCAACATTGAAGTGCAGTGGTATAAGAGAGATGCCAGGAAACAGAGGCTCCATGTTCGATACTGGGTGGTTAATTAAGTATTTCCTTTTTCTTTAATTAAGTAGAGAAAAATTTGATGATAGCTAAAAAAGTTTCAAATGTCGCGAAAATGGCATCGACCATTTGCGAAACGGACAACTGCCTCAGGGCCATTTGTTGTTTTTGACAGCGCTGCGGCGCGTTTTCAAACGGGCGATCTGCATTGTTGAGACACATCTTGTCAAGTGAGATGAAAGATCGTAACAAGTTTACACACATTTCTAAACTCTATGGATATTCATGGTGTTTGCAAGACTTTGGATGAGGATGTATTAATGATCCCCGGCAAAGAAGTAGAGTTTTCACATGGCATTTGATTTAACCGGAAGACAAAGTTCGTAACAGTACGCCAGCGGAATTTTACTTTTTCAGTTAGGCCCTACTGTCCACACTAATTCGTCATAAAAACGGAACTTTACAAAAACGTTTTTCAAACCGGAAGAATCTGAAAACTCCGGCTTTTCGTTTTCGTCTGGACAGAAAACATTTTAGGCGTTTTCAGAGTCAAAGCTTTGGTTTCATATTCCCCATGGCGAAGCTTGCACCTGAACCAAATTGCATAGAAATAGCTTGAAAGCTCAAGCTTCTGAATTTCTCTCACGCTTCTGCGTCTCTCGAAAACACCCATCTACTTTATGTAATTTGAAGCAGTAGTTACGCGGTGTCTTTATTCTCGTGTATCCTCCTTTCGCTGCGCTCGGATGATCGATCTTTCACACAGGTCAACTTTCTGGAAGTATTCTGCTTGAAGACGTCAAACAGTTTAAATTTTCCCCCAGAGCTGTCGAAATTTAATAGCTGTTTTTTGTTCTACTCACGCCAAGAGCTTCTTTTTAATTCCAACTCTTATTTTCTAATACATCGTTGCATTTACTTCCAGAGCAAAGTTGTTAGAATCTATGGTTCTAAAGAAACTTTTGCACTCTCAAAGGGCAAGCGAAAAAATGTACCGTGAGACTATTTTTCAGTTTAAATGAAATGAGATACTATTTTCTAAGAAAATGTTGGGCTATGTTCGAAGGCAAATCGGAAACACCTATAGCTATTCAGCTATTCAACTGACTTGAAGCTGGTAAGGCCAATCAGTTTTCTAGTCTTACGTTTTAAACATGAGCCTCTGGCTCGGGCAACTGGGCAACCATGCCTCACGTAAGACAATAAATTTGATTGATTGATTAATTGATTAATTGATTGATTGATTGATTGATTAATTGATTGAGTTTTGCGCGCGTACCTTTCGTTCGTTTGATTTAATCCATTAATGAAAATTGAAAATTAAAATCAATTTCCGTGCACCTGGATTGATTCCATTTTGTTAGTAAAATTAGAAAAAAGCAAAGTTGAAATAGACATTTTTGATCTTTTAATTTAAGAAAATCCTTATCAAAGGCTCATTGTTTATTATTATTGCAGTAAAAAACGTTATTATTATTATTATTATTATTATTATTATTATTATTATTAACATTTTTATTTTCGCCATTTTCTTTCAAAACACGAAACAAAAAAAGCTGCTTTCCGTTTTCGATTTTCTCACTTGCCATCTAAACCAAACCAGGAAATTAAATTACCACCATAAACCAACGTCTTTTGCAGGTATAACATTAAGATAACTCGTACGCTAAATCTTATTCTTATTGAATGAAAATATAAAACACATCGCTCTTGGTTTAATATCAAATGTTTATATCAATTTTCCTCTTCGATGAGATCAAAAATTGAAAAATGGACAAAAAGGAACCACACCGAGGGAGGAGCACTACTGCAACCATGTTCAGATCGGTTACGAAGTCAAAGATGGCGGCAATCGCAGACTTCACGGAGGATCGCTTTGCTCTTCGTTGCTTGCTCGAGAGATTCAAAGGAGAGCAGGCTCGCAGGCTGTCAAAAGCCGTAAGGTTTACTCTTATGGGTAACTACTTGGTGTAAGCATCACTTACCATGCTCTGGGTGGTACAAGTTAAATCCATTGGCCGATAAATTATGTCCCACACTAGCTGGAGAGCCGTACAGGTGTATTCTAGTGACGCGTGACCAGCTGATTTTATTTTCCCTGAAACGTGAAGTAAGGAAATAATTTTTCGTCGTCCGTGACCTGAAGTTTTGCGTAGATCTTGAAGAACTTTAATTATTAACCGATATTTGTTATTTTACCACTGTATTGCACGAGAATTCGAGTTCCCCCATCTCCTTGACTTATATGTATAGCTTTTCATGATCTTTCTTTCATGATCTTTCATGATCTTTCTTTCTTTTTCTAGTGCAAGAGCAGGTTATTAAGGAGAATATCCTACTGGCTTAACGTGATTCCCTAGTTTTGCAATGCCAATCCCTTTGTACCGCGTTCGATTTTTGCGTCAGAAGCCGCGCACATGAGCGCGTGCGCGTACAAAACGTAAAAGAGATTTCACTCAAACTGAGCTCGATAGCGAGATAAAGGCTACCTCGCTTTTCTCTTAAACGAGTACGGTGACTCCCTTTTTTATTTTGTAGATTCAATGTGATCAATATCCTCAATAACTGAGAAAAAAAAAAACATTGGCAGAAGTCTATGGCTACTTTTTTTACAATTGAAATGAATGCTACAGAGAGAGACATAACAGGCCCAACAGAGTAAGTCCAATTTATGCTTCCTTCAGAGGATAAAAATATTAACTAATTAATAACCCAGAGGAAGATCGTTAAATTTCAATTCGGTAAGCCGAGGTTTGATATTTTCCCGTAATGACCGAACGGTCGAGGTTACTAAATTATTCATGATATGGCTAACAAAAGGGCTCTAAAGAAAGAAAGAAAAAGAATAATTTCAAGGGGAAGTCGTTACTTCACATCCGGTGATGCGCGGGCTTATCTATTCATTCATCTTTCCAAACCGTCATAACAGAATTCAGCGAGCTAACGCGTACTCAGTCAAGAAAATATATTTATTAAAAAAAAAAAAAAAATTATCAATACGGCCACAAAAAGTATTTCAGCACAGTTGTGTTACTAAAACACAAGAGAAATTTCATCGACATTCTCAAGAATCAACCTCCAAACGTCAATTCCTACAGTAAAGTGCCTCGAACTTGCTCAAAAGCCGTGCGGACTTGTCGGTAAAAAAAGATACAATTTAAACGGAATCAGCACTTCTTTTTGTCGTCACTTTCGATAAAACTCTTCGCCTTTCCTGAGTTTCCTGGATTAAAGTTACTGGCGCATTAAAGATATTGAACTGGCGCTCAGAGATGCTGCGAATGTCCACACCGGGGAAAAAAAATAGAGCTCTGCTGTTTAAATCTAGTGGTCTTTGTAGATGTTTAAACTGGCTTGTGTTACAGTAAGAGAATTTGTTGATGTGGACTGCTGTACTGCTCTGTTGTCACCAATTGCCTTTTGAATGGTGAATGGACAGTGAAAAGAGACTTGCCCTCGGAAAGGAACCTCTGTATACTTCGCTGCATAAAGCATTTCAGGTTCATAATCGTCACCATCCGTTTTCTGATATCTATAAAAAACTCAGTTGTCAATAAGTGGTCAAGCACAGCAGCCGGTAATTCCAATACTTCTTCTATGCCTCAGTTGTTTATTGACGGCAAATATCGCTGAAATGTTTTCATTTCACTGACAGTTTGCTTTCCTTTCGTGGTTTTGCTCTTTAATGTAGGAATATTTCAATATCTTCCTGACCAATTAACTCGTTCGTAATTTGCCGATGTAATGGGCCCTTTGCAGTTTACGATCACATGGTACAAAAACCGCCATGCTGGAGAGCAAACTGCCCACTGGGACATCCAAAACAAAGCGACTTTACTTAATATTCTTTTGTTTTGGATGTCCCAGTGGGCAGTTTGCTCTCCAGCATGGCGGCTTTTGTACCATGTGATCGTAAACTGCAAAGGGCTTATTAACGTTTTCATTCATGCGGGTGTAACTTCATTTTTTCCTTAAAGTGCACCTAAACCCCAATTTTTTTTTTCGCTAAATCGAATCTAGTTGTTATTCGAAGCATTTGGGCGCAAAAATTTTTGAATTTGCTTGAATCCTCGATTTTCTATGCCCTCTCAAAGTCGCGCTTGAAGTGTTGCACGACCGAGTTTTAGGGAGTCTGGGGCGGCGGTTGCTGATGACGTCTACCCAGGAACCAAACACAGAGGAGCCTTAGTCTGCTCTCTGTATTTGCTCGAGAAAATGGAAAGCAAAATTTATCTTTCCAATATATCTCGGGACTAAAACGTCCGAATTTTGTTTAAGAATCATTTCTTTTTCATCACTGGAGTCCGAGTTAAGTTTCGATTCGAAAGACTCCGGAATAAACTTCGATCGAGCACGTTCGCAACCGTGTGAAATCACTGCTTGGAGCTTTGAGAGCACTGTACAATATTTCAAGCGACGACGGGGGAGACCTCTTTGCGGACGAGCTGCTTGTATGTTAGGAGTGGAAAGCTAGATACGAAGTGGAGGAGGAGGAAAACGAAAAGCAGGAAAGAAAACTCAAGGACTGCTTTGGATGGTAAATTCATTACCTAAGCACAAGGTTCCACGAGTGTTTAAAGCCCGTCTACAGATGTCGTTATCGAGAATGTATTTTGTCAAGGTATGGTTGCTCTATTAAATCAAGTTTGTAATTTACTTTCTGGAATGCTTCATGTTTATAAGAGCGAAGTACGTGTTGCAGTTTTCGAGACGTGATGATCTCCAAAACACTGGCATCGATCCGATCCGGCGATTGAAAATCGTAGAATCGTTTACCGACCTTTATTTTTGAAGCTGCGGGAAGGAAGCGGAAGGTAGCATTTCATGCGATTACCGATTTCACATTGTTACACGTTTTAAGTCTTAACTACAAATAAGCGATGTCATTTTTTTTCTCACTGGTGATGCAGCGAAATTCGTCAGATAAGCGAACAGGACGTGCTCCCTAAGCGGTCTGCAGATAATATTACGCGGTCATATTTTCGACACTATTTAATAAACAGAATTTTTGTCGAACTGCTGTCTTCCAAACCTTCGAAAAACTCTGCGAGTCTAACAATTTTGTTCAGATATCATGTAACGTTAAAGGATTAGTCTTCGACTTTTATCTGAATCGAAAGTGAAATAAGTGTTGGTTGGCGGCGTATAAATGCGACTTGTTTACATATCAGTAAGCTTATATATCGGCCGTAATGCTTCGTAATTTATCGCGCGACTTTGCCGGATATGTTATAAATACTGTGGGATTGGAAGATATAGGTTGTCGTTAGTATCTCTACAAATTGTTGGTTGGCTTTCAAC
Organism: Platygyra sinensis; assembly: GCA_019787425.1. NCBI lineage: Eukaryota > Metazoa > Cnidaria > Anthozoa > Scleractinia > Merulinidae > Platygyra > Platygyra sinensis. Next base: position 6,689 of record JAHPZR010012033.1, read on the forward strand.
AGAAAATTTTAATAATAGCGTTTGAAAGTCTACGGAACATACGGAGATAGTTCGCTTGTTCGATAATTCGGCAAAATCAACCATCGTTTACATTTTTATTGTACTATTGACCGATCATCGCTATTAAATTGTATAGTATATCTTTCTTTGAATCCGGGATATCGCTGCAACAGCCGATAGCACCTCTGAAAGGCGTTTCTGCGCACTTTTCGAATATGTTTTGCATCATCCTCAAGGAAATGAGAGGACGGAAGATATTCGATCTTCCTGGGTAGACGTCACATCGGCTGCTGGACCATTTCTCCGCAGACTCGATCGTGCAACAATATGACGGTGTTTTGGAGCTATTTTCGAGATTTCGTCGGGGCACAGAAAATCGCGGATTTATCCGAATCATTTTTTTTTTTTTTTTCACAGAAGTATTTCAACCAACAATTAGATTCGTTTTAGCGTGAAAAAACAAAAAAATAAAAAAATGGGGTTAGGTGCACTTTTAAATAGTAATATAATACTGAACTCTCTGAATGATAATCGTCACTTATCGTCTTGTATCATAACGATTTTCAATGTAAATAAAGCAAATATGGTATAGCTTTGGATAACCTTTCGTGTGTTTTCCTTTCCTAACTCGCAAAATCTGCAATCGGCCCGTGGGCAATACGGGAGGATAATGCCCTGGCGTTAATTAAGCTGCACTTAGCCAATCAGAGCGCGCGTTATATCGGTTACAAACACTAGCCATATAATAATTAACAATTATTCTTTGAAATCGAGGTAAATATTCTGCCACTATTCACCGAGATTGAGAAGAATAATTGTTTTAGTATATACACAGGAAGTGATCTCAACGACATTTTCAGAAGGAAACCATTAAAAATCGATTTAATTGACCTCTCAATTCATGCGTGGAAAACGTGCAAGCGGTACAAAGCATGCGCGAATTCGCGAAACTATTTACAGAATCTTTGAACATGGAAAATCTATAGTTAATATTCGAAAAAACCTCGTGACAGTCTAGAATAATGGTCCTTAGACACCGTTCAAATCAGTGTGAATCAAAAGTATGCTTTATTTTTGTTTTGCTTACGCATTATTCACTCGGTAGGAGGTGAATAATGCTCATTAGCCAGAGATAGCGAACCAATCAGATTGCTTAAAACACCAAGATCACTGAGTGTGTATATACTAATAATTAATAATGCGGGGTATTTGAAGACTTTTTTTTCTGTGACGTAGATGAATAAACAATCAAAGAAAGTCGAACTCTGTGTGATATAACACACCGTATTAGAAAATAATCGCGCTTATTTGTTGCGCACGGAGGTCAACAAAAGTCACCTTAATAACCGTATTTTTCAGCATTGTGGCGTGAAGATAAGCACGGTGACCCCCTCTTTTTATTAGGTTTTTAAAATCTCCTTGTCTTGTAACAATAGCATATCAAGTTTCATCTGAAATCTATGGCTGGTTCTTTTACTAAGTAATTTTGTGATTCATGAAAACGAAATTCTTATATCGATGATCCACTCTTTTTCCATTCGTGAAGCGTTCCAGAGACCCCACCTGTACGACCCTCACGATGATGACACTGCAGGAATTTTTCTTGAAACTTTTGGAGTAAGTGTCAAGAATGATCGAATTGGTGAGTTAGTGACATACCTATTCCCTACTTTTACGTACTTCATAGCAATCCACGTCTGCCCTGAAACAGATGTTTATCCTGCTCTTACTGGTGTCTTACTCATTGTCACGGTAAGTTTTCCGGGAATGTCGCGAGACAGCATTAGACGACTGACTCACGTCATCGCCTAAAAAAAATAGGTCCGCAATGCGGACATGTGTGGCTTTCGAGTTACCCTGGTCTCAGAGGTTTTTCTTGCCTCTTCCCGGCTCTGGTTCTCTCATCTCATGCACAGGAAAATCAAGAAAAACGCCTGGGACCGGGGTACTTACGAGTCGATTTCTTTTCATATAATTGGAATCCTGCAGATTTTCCTGTATGTAGATTCGGTTACAAAAAATTGATTCACGTACACGATTAGTAGATGCTTGAATTTTAAAGAAAATTGTTGGGGAAGCCTGACAAATTGCAGGGAGGTGACTTGTGATGGACTAGCATCCCGTCCAGGGGGAGTAGAGATACTTCTAGCCGCTTCATGCTACAGAAACGGGGTAAGCTCAGGCTGTTATGAGCCAGTAGGCTCCGAAGGCTTCACTTTTTAGATAGTACGAGGGCAGGACAAATCTCTATTGTCAGAACCTATTTCCTCGTTGGTTCAAATTTCACGATTTAGAGAACCCCAAATCAGAACAGGACCCAGTTGGTCAAAAAATGGAAAGGACGATAGTTGTTCAAATGATAATCACTATCTAATGGATAGGTGTTAGCAAAACAAACCAGGTTATCTAGTAGATGGGCGCGAGGCGGTATCCTTTCTTGAGTAGTGGTTAGTGATCGCACTTCTTTCATTTTAAGTGGTATCTTTTAGGGTTCTTATGAAGCTCAAGCAACTTCATATTATTCTCCTTTAGGAAGTAAATTTATATCTTCTGATGAGTATTGCTTGCCTTTTTATATGGGCGTCCCCGACTCTGCTGGGTTTCTAAATGTCTAAAACGAAGTGAAGGAGTGAAGAGGTGATACAACTTAGATCAAAGAGGCTGTTAGCCACTGAACTTGGAAAATAAATTATGAAAGGGTGTTATGAGGCATTGCTCGTTAACGAAGTACTTGTAATGTGACCCGATGCAGTCTAGGTTTAGAACAAGCGCATAAAACCTTTATTTATTCAGGGTTGTGTTGTCATTTGAAAAAATAATAAAAAAAAAGTTCAAGGTTAACAAACTCTTTGTTACTGAGGCCGGCCTACACGTTTTCATTACATGTATTGAGGTTTAACACTTTCAAATACTTGTAAGTAATGCACAAGTTAATACATGCTGGATCGTCACGCGAGAGGTTAAGAGTTCAAATCCCATTTGTGTATGCTTTTCATGTTTTGTTTTCTTCTTGACTGCTTTCTCTTTTTCTGCCAAAAAAAAAAAAAACATTTACGGAAAGGTAGCGTTTGTGTTTCTGTTTCTTGGATTAAAGGAAAATCCTCTTCAGGGTTTTTAAAATCATTCTTTTTTTTATGGATTGTTTTTGACCCGAGCGTAACACGGCATGAAATAATTGAGATATTACTTATCCAAAAGAATGCTATACGTCTAGCGATTAAGACGCATTACATTACTGAAAATAAATGTTTTACCTTCAATATTTAAAATAAACCTTTCCTCCTTCCTCAGCGTGAAATAATATGATTTCAG
>JAHPZR010012033.1:15000-37500 GCA_019787425.1 Platygyra sinensis
TATTGAAAACTGAGCAAAAAATAACTTACGTGACCCAAAGAAAAAGAAACTGTGAATTATTCAGTGACGTGACACGCTGAAATGCTGCTGGCGTATAATTTCATTTATTTCTGTTTTGTTCTGCTTTTTTCTTGTTTGCTTGGCTTTCTTGTACTTTACTCACCGATGGTGAAATTTATTGAATGTGAGAATATCATATTGAAAACTGAGCAAAAGATAACTTACGTGACCCAACTTGAACAGGTGTATTGAACGTATACTTTATCTCCTGGGCCATCGTCCTGGGTTTTTACAGTGAAGTGTTGTCTTCCGTCCTCGTGTTGTGGATATTGGCAAGTCTTTAGTGGTCGCCAATATTTGCCTAAATTATGTCTGTGTTTAGGACAAACTGACAACTTCGTAATTTCATCTTGAGATGGATGAAAATTCCCCGCCCTTGCCAAAATTATTTCGTACTCTGTAACTTTCACCCGTGAGAGATGACAGCTTTTTAAATGATAGGTAACATCATCAACACATTCAATAAGGGAGATCACGTCAACTTTTCCTCGTGATTATCCACACGTTATTTTCCCATTTCCGAAAAAAGACCAAGCAATCGGTGGAGACGCGTACGCCATCGTTAATATTTGTGTTGCACACTGCAATATGCATGGTCAGCGGCTTGTCACAAGACTATCGGTCATCGATCGAACAAATTCTGAGGAGGAGAAATTACTCGTTTTTCCAACAATTTGAAACAAACTGAGCTGCGTGTCTTCAGTCAAATTCTGTATTTTTTTAATAGTTTCTATCTACATCTAAAAGTGTACGTCTGCGATGTTAATTTTGAGATTACCAGACTTTGTTATGGAGGTTCGTTGGCGATGTATAGGATGGAAGTGTGGCGGTCTATTTAGCCGAGTGTCACGACTTTCTCCCTCAAGCGTGGAACAAAAACACAGTTGCGGCCAAATGTTTTAACTGATTTTCACAGATGATGGATGGAACTTTGCATTGATGTGTAGAGGAGCCTGTGAGTACGAGCCACTTTTGCAATTTATTCCTCTGAACTTAGCGTAAATTGCATGTTACGGTAAGAGCTCAAACAAGAGAAACTTCGTGCCGTCAGATTTATTACACTAATTAAAGCTTATGATTGCAACCATTTGTATTCTAAAGACAAAGGGTCATTGTTTATAACTAGCGAAGTTAGAGGTGTTGAATGCACCGTATTCTCAAGAACTGACAACTGCAAATCTTGTAAATTTCAGAGTTCACCGCTAAGTTTTGAGCACATTCCGGGATGCCAAAAGTTCCGATCAGAAATTTTGAAAAAGTTCGATTTCTCGGATATTATCTCATATTTGTTACCTACTTGCCAAGGGAAGTTGATGGAAGAATTATGAGCGAAATCTATTTCTGGATGAAAATTGAATACGAGGATCTTAGGGAGAGTCGCTCTTAAGCTTATTTAGTTTTTACCAAAAACAATGAAATTAAAAGAAGTCAGTGTTTTAAAGCCATCATGCGATCAATGTCAGCCTAGAGACGAAGTGAAAGGAAAACGTAACCCATAATCCTGCTTTGAAGACAGCACCTCAAATAGCTCAAAGCCAGGGATCTTTGTTCGCTTTCTGTCCGCTCTCCGCTTTTAGATAAGAAATTTCTGGAGTTCAACCAAGACTACAGCCATGCACTATGATTTAAAATGTGTATGGTCGAAAACAATTCAAATGTCACTATTGTTGGAGTTATAAAAGAAATGGTAAACGAACAGCATCAACTACCGAGTTATGAATACACTTACTCAAGAAGCTACAGTCGCACTGAGCTGTTGCCTCGCGGGACTCTTACCCTTCATTCGTCTTAGCAACCTCCTCCCGCGTGCATATTTTAACAAATAGGTCCATGTTGCCTTGCGTCTGTTCAGTAATAGATCACAGATGACGTCAAAATGTGGTAAGAACAAAAATGTGGCACACGAGGCGATATCCGAGTGTGTCACTGATGACATAAAACTCGATAGCTGCACGCTGCCTGTTAACCATATCTTAAGATATTCCGTAATCATTTATAAACAAGCTTGATACTAAATTTTGCTTTTCTTAAGTTTGTGATTGAAGTTTTGGAAGTTATAAAGCCACGTCTTTGTAGTGTTTCATTTCAAATCAGAAAACACCAAAGATTAATTCAAAGTCAAAACATCTCGTTCTTACAGTTTACTACCTTTTATCTGATGTGATTTTAGGACGCAGATAATCGACGGGAAGAGTACAGGAGTATTACCAAGAGGTATTGTTTTCCACACTCACCAGACGTTACAGAAAGAAATATGGTGGATCATTTCCTTTGTCGAGTAAGCAGTTTTCGATTTCATGGGTCCAGGCTAGTGATCATTTATAAAAGAATAAACTTACTGATTTGCAATCACCATTGGTGGGAAAAACAGGGAAAAAGAGCTCATAGGGATTTAATCCTAGTTTGGAAAATATAACTATTAGTCCCAAAATGGTCTGGAGAGTTGAATTACTTCTTTAGAAACTGTCGGTATTTATTGATGACGTCCATGTTTATATCCTATTCTAGTTGAAGAAAAGATTGACCTGATAATGGAAAAGTTACAAATCTCTCCTGGCTGTGATGCCTTGAAAAATCAAGTGAGTAATTTTGTTTTTCACTCAAAGGATTTAGTCTCGCTCTCGTGCATTCGGCTCGGCTAACATTCCTGACGTTATTTGCACTTTCAGCTGAGTGGGAACGGAATTGAAATAACTCCAGTATTTGGAAATTAATTTTGCGTGCAGACTATCCTGGTCGTTCTTGCTTTCTTTTACAGTCGAGTATTCATTTTCCAGACATTCCAAGACTTAGATTTTGATGTGTCATTATAACCACTCTTTATCAATTGATGGTACGATCATGGTATCAAAAAAACTGCCCAATCACTGGTCAACATGCTGATATTATTTTCGTGACACAATAGGTTACCATAGCAACACTATGACCTGCTTAAAACACCCTTAATTCAGCTTTTAAGCGCTTATATATTTCAAAAACGGCACGGTAAATATTTTTTTCCTATCATAGAGCTTTGGATAAGCAGGATGAATTGCAACTTTGGCAAAGTTAAAAAAAAGTATTCACATGGGGTTCGAGCACCTTAACTTTTCGAAAATTTATAAGGCGGCTCTGAAACCCCATGTTACCCCATATGGTAACCATTGTGTCACGAAAATAATACCAACGTGTTCACCGATGACTGGCAGTTTTTTTGATACCATGATTGTAGCATCAACTTATACCACTGAAAGAGTGCTAATAATGACCCATCAGTATCTACGTCTTGGAAAGTGCTGGAAACTGTTTTGAGCCACTTTAACTGGTTCCATTTTTAACTAGTAACAAGTCCAATTAAGAGGTGGAGACTTTATGATCACTAAAAATTATTGCATGACTTATTAAATGCTTCTGAACAAACAACTTGCCTGACTCTTGAATTGTAAAAAACCACAGTTTGAGAAATGTTTAATTGTCTCGTCTCTTACAGGATGAATGCTACCTGAGTGCCTCTAAGTATCCCACGGATAGTACTTCCGTCGATTTTCCTTTGCCAAGGAGCGAAAGTCCATCAATCTGCCACATACAGATGTCATCCATTGCATGACCAGAGATACATTCAAATCGGAAAATGACAACTTAAGCATGTGTAATTCGGTACGGTTGATTCATGATTTCTCGAACTCACGATTTTGGAACCTCCCGGTCGCGATAACTAAGAGTAACTGTTACCGCCACCGTGATTTCTCGAACCGGGCGACACGATTTTCTAACATATTAAAGTTTCCTTTCACTCGAGGTTCAAAAAATCGGGATTTAGTTCAAGGGGTGAGATTGTTGCGTGTTTATTCTTTTTTTTTTTTTTTTGTAGATGAGGTATCTGTAAGGAGACTAAACTTTCACTGACATGATTTTATATATTTGTTCTCTTCGCTTGATTTTTTCGCCTGATTTTCATTATATTATTATTTTTAGTCCGATTACCAAGTGGACCCACTTCATGTTTCAATACTTAAAAGCGTGAAGCAGTAAAAAAAGAAAGGAATTAGCTGTCAGGATACAAAAGAAAGGGGTTTTGTTTCTGTTTGCTTCCGGAGTTTGTTTAGTAATGAGATGCAATACAATAGGAGTGTGGCCACCTCTTAATAGGGGAGATCAAAGCGTATGCGCCCGTTCTCCTTGGTTCTTTCTTTCGACTACCTACATGCGAATTTAGATTTTCACATCCAAAACAGTGTTTTTAGTATATTGCACGTAAACAAGAAAACTCGAAGAACTTAAAACTGGGCTGGGAAACCTTTGTAAACAAGGTCCTGTGTAGGATAGCGAAAAGTTTGGAAAAATAGCGATACAGTCACGAAAAAGTGTGAGGTGTATGTTAGTTAGGGCATAGTTAATAGGACGGAATGGTTTAGAAGCCGAGTAAACATACAAGAAGCAAACAAGCAGGCTAAGATTTCCGTTGAAAGATCCGTGACAGCACATCTTTTGTCTTAGGTTCATTGACTATGCATAGATTACGCAATCTCAATTTTTCTATATGTTTAGTGGAAGGAGTGTACATAACCACCTTGGATTTTGTCAGGTTTTGTGCAGGGTAAGTCTTAAAATAGCCAACAAAATCATACACAAAGAACTTTGCCAGGTTTCATAATCATTTCCTCTTTAACTGGTCAGGATGTTGTGAGAATATTCTCGGTTACAACGTTTGGTATATTACGTACACGTAAACAAGAAGCTTGAAGAAATTAAAACTGGGTTGTGGGAAACTGTTTTGTAAACGAGATCCTGTCCAAGCATTTTGAAACTTTTGGAAAACAGTGATACAAGCCACGAATAGTACGAGGTGTGTAATTAGCAGGTGTGTGTGAATATTGTAGGTGTGTAATATTGGCAATGAATCAATGTGAATATTGTATTAGTGTGGAGATTTACAGTGTGGTTCAGATGAGGTGTGTGTCGTGTTCCTATGCTAAGGTCTCGAATTCCTGTACTACTTCAAAAAAAATAATAATGAAAAAATGAAAAAAGAGTGACTAAAAAAGTTATTGTTGCTATTGTTGTGATCAACTGCCAAAGCTGAAAGCATCAGTGTTCTCTTCTCAGTCACTTGTTACTGGGATTGCAAACGTTATATGTGCTGGGTTTTCCACAATGACGGTCACTAAATTTTAAACTTCGAGATATTGGTACCTCCTGAAACTTATTACTTTCATGCTGTATAAGAGCAGCTAAAAACTAATATTCATACATATTTTCACTCCGAATGGGTTCTTGGTTTAGTGATAGACTATGCTTGAATTTCTTAGCTTATGCGTGACGTGTCATTTACATCACGGGCGAGATAGCTGTTACATGTATGTTGGTTTAAAAGGTGACTTATTTCGGGGAATTCGGCTATCTGAAAAGTTCTTGTATTAGAATAAAGTACTATTGTTACGTTTTTGAGTTATTCGAGAGATAAATTCACTCTTTCGTAGCAAAACTCAGTGACAGATGTTTCTGCTGGTTTCCGGTCGCCATGTTGGTGCCCATGCACGATGGTAGTATGGATGATGGATAGTAAGATTGATGTCGTTTGGTAGTATGAGGAGGATGTCGTTTTTTTAAGCCGGATTAAACTGCCTAGGTAGGCCTAGGTGGGCCTAGGTAAATCATTAATATTCAAACTGCCTAGGTAAAATGCGTTCCTGCATACTAATGAAGTGTCTAGCTAGCTAGGTAAAAATGCGTTCCTCCATACTAATCAGCGTCGCTCTAAACAATACAAACAATAAGGTTGTCTTAACTTGCCCGTTATTAATGAACCCTGATTGGAAAAAATCTCTTATGTGTTAAAATTATAAGCGCGAATTTTAACGAAAGCGCTATCGTTCTTGTAATCGCTTTGCTGCGAAAGTCTATCTCCGAGACTTTCAGTTTATTCGAAACGTTTATCATGAAGATGGTTTGTTTTCACTAGCGGCCATGTTTTTTAAACTGCTTTGAGCGCTTGTTTAACTGTCCGTGATTCGGAAACGCTGACAACCACAAATGTTTTGAAATTGTAATAAGGTTCTCTAGCTTTCTTTGAAAACGTTCTCCGATTTTCGAAATCGGGATCTTTTAACCTCGATTGGTTTAGGTAGAATCTATCATGCTTTTATTCTCAGCTTTGCTGACGAGAGAGAATTAAATTCTTAGCTAAGAGCTCGAGTTTTCCGCTCCGTTAGTCACGCACTGAACTCCACTCCCTAGATTTGCATACTGACAAAACTCGAACGGAGAAACCCATGGGACAGCTCTATCATTGAAATGACAACAATAGCACTTCGGAGCGCTAATTAATTGTCAATACGCCACAATAAATATTTTTGAACAGCACGTTTCTTGATTATTACTTGTTAATAGCGATATGATTCAAATACACAGAGATTTGAAATGAATAAAAATACATTTATTGACAACGAAAGCTCCAACAACTACGAAATATACATCTCAGTCATTATAAAAAAACTACGATTGCGAATTAAATTTGGTCTATGAACCTAATAGACAACACAAAACAACTCTGTTAAATATTCAAGACCGAGAAAATGAACAGTGCTTTTCAAAGACGTTTATCGCAATCCATTTTAACTCAGTGTTTACAACTCTCTGAGCTCTAACTCGTCAAGTACTACAGTTTGTTCTTTCAATGCTGGCATGATCCAGAAACAACAATATGACGAATAAATTCAGTCTTTATCTTTACTGGGAACTTGCGGGTTTTTTTATTTATTATTAACTTTCTCCTTTTTTCGCGTATTTGTAAGGATGGCTTTGACTTTTAAGGCGCCGAGATCGCCGTTTCTGAATCGGTTCATCATCGTCTAAGTAATTTACAAATGAATCCGCTGCCTTTTCTTTGGCGGTGAGGGCATTGGTGACGGTGATTTTACTGTGGGAGGAGGGGTCAGTATGACAGGATTTAACGGAGTTACTGCCGTAGGTCCTTGTAAGACGGCCCCTTGATTTAAATTTGGTGCCACGTTGAAGGGGTTTAGGGGCGTAGAGGGCGCTGTTACCGTTGTAGAATCTCCTAGACTTGTTGGCAAATTAACTTCCGGCTGACTGGAGTTCATCTCTTGAGGTTTATTTCTAGCTGGAAGTGGTGTGTGTGTGTTCAATTGTTGTTTGAATAATGTCTCGGGTAGTAAAGAACAACCGTGGTTTTCTTCAACTGTTAGCGCATGGTCCTATTCATCAATGCGAGTTTCTATTAAGGACTGCCACTCCGCAACAAGTTCACGCATTAGTTCAAGTTTTATATAATGTGCTCAAGCAACACATCCCCTTTCCCGAAGAAGATAGGCAGAAATTGCTTCCATACAAGGAGGCTCTAGTCAGTCTTGCAGAACCTAATGTTCCCTACAAGAAGAAAAAGCATATTCTTGTGCAGGAGGGAGGTGAATTTATTCAAGACCTGTTAACCCCGGTTATAAGTAGCTTGGGATTTCTTATGCTATAAACGCAATAACCCTTTATGAGTTGGATCATTTCATATCTTGCTTTTGACGAGTGCGGTTCGAGCATGAAGCGAATGGTACATTGGGATGATGAAGAAAATGGAGAAAGCGAAATGGAGCCTTTTGAGGAAGCAAGCGAGACAGATGTTTCTGACGATGAGCAGAGCAATGATGAGGAACCACGTATTAAAGATGTTTTAGAGAATCTCTCAAAACCCGTTTCCAGAGAACGCGCTTCTGACCTGTTACACAGTATGGCTGCTTCCAAAGATATTCTGTTTTGGACCCCACGTGGGCAAATACTTCGAAAAAACCGCATAATCCCTGTAACAAACATCGCTGAGTTAGTGGAATACATACTGCTGCCTCATAACGATGAGGTAATCAAGCCCAGAGCGCTTAATACCTTCTTGGATGGTCTGGCAGAGTTAGGAGTTGACAAGCGTTTAATAAAAAACAAGAAGATTTTGAGCGATTTACTAGAAAAAGAAAAGGTTTATCGAGAGAACGAAGGGAAGGTGATGATGACAGCGACCGTAGCGACAGTAGTGAAGGCGAGGAAAGTCAATCTGAAAGCAATAATGAGGAAAGTGATGGCGAGTCTGATCAGTCTGAAAGAATCATGCAACAAGAGACCTCGAAACCATGTCGTCATTGTCAAAACAGAAATATGTCCGTAACTGCAGTGGTTAAGTGTCCCGGATGCTTTTGGCACGATAACTATTCTATTTGTCCCATTTGTAGTTACGACATCCCGGTTGACAACGAACATATAAAAGACGTCTTTGCCCATTGTAATGACTGTGGTGCAACGTGCCACGAAAACATGAAAACATCGAAAATGAGCTTATATTTTCCCAGTGAAGACTGAATTTATTCGTCATATTGTTGTTTCTGGATCATGCCAGCATTGAAAGAACAAACTGTAGTACTTGACGAGTTAGAGCTCAGAGAGTTGTAAACACTGAGTTAAAATGGATTGCGATAAACGTCTTTGAAAAGCACTTGTTCATTTTCTCGGTCTTGAATATTTAACAGAGTTGTTTTGTGTTGTCTATTAGGTTCATAGACCAAATTTAATTCGCAATCGTAGTTTTTTTATAATGACTGAGATGTATATTTCGTAGTTGTTGGAGCTTTCGTTGTCAATAAATGTATTTTTATTCATTTCAAATCTCTGTGTATTTGAATCATATCGCTATTAACAAGTAATAATCAAGAAACGTGCTGTTCAAAAATATTTATTGTGGCGTATTGACAATTAATTAGCGCTCCGAAGTGCTATTGTTGTCATTTCAATGATAGAGCTGTCCCATGGGTTTCTCCGTTCGAGTTTTGTCAGTATGCAAATCTAGGGAGTGGAGTTCAGTGCGTGACTAACGGAGCGGAAAACTCGAGCTCTTAGCTAAGAATTTAATTCTCTCTCGTCAGCAAAGCTGAGAATAAAAGCATGATAGATTCTACCTAAACCAATCGAGGTTAAAAGATCCCGATTTCGAAAATCGGAGAACGTTTTCAAAGAAAGCTAGAGAACCTTATTACAATTTCAAAACATTTGTGGTTGTCAGCGTTTCCGAATCACGGACAGTTAAACAAGCGCTCAAAGCAGTTTAAAAAACATGGCCGCTAGTGAAAACAAACCATCTTCATGATAAACGTTTCGAATAAACTGAAAGTCTCGGAGATAGACTTTCGCAGCAAAGCGATTACAAGAACGATAGCGCTTTCGTTAAAATTCGCGCTTATAATTTTAACACATAAGAGATTTTTTCCAATCAGGGTTCATTAATAACGGGCAAGTTAAGACAACCTTATTGTTTGTATTGTTTAGAGCGACGCTGATTAGTATGGAGGAACGCATTTTTACCTAGCTAGCTAGACACTTCATTAGTATGCAGGAACGCATTTTACCTAGGCAGTTTGAATATTAATGATTTACCTAGGCACCTAATCCCACCTAATCCATAGGCACCTAATCTACCTAATCTGAACAAGGCTTAAAATGACCCTCTATGACTACTATATTGTATCAGGTTTCAAGTACTGGAATAGCAACGGCTCTGAACCCTGTCAGGTCCTGTCAAATGCATCCATTATCGCTTACTCTAAGTTTAGTATCAGACTGTAAGAGGTTTTGAGGCCTACTGTGATCTTTTTGTCTATGACATAAATGACATTTGGCCATTTCCGACATTTGCGTCTGTATTCTTGACCTCGGTGTCCTCAGTCCCGATCTTTTCTAGTTTTTTCTAGTCTTTCGACCTTTATACGCAGTGCTAAGAGCCTTGTTGTGGCCGGTAATGGCCACACCGGATAGCGGTGAGAGTAATTTAACTGAACGAATCGGGATCTCGTGTTAGACAAGAAACGCCAATGGCTAGAGCAGAGAATTTTGCCCAATTTTCTTATCAGAGAGAAATTGTGCCTAAAGAGAGTGTTGATCTTACAGGAGATGTCCATGCGTTCTGAAGATAAAGACGGGTATGAGACATGTAGCAGTGCAGAGAAGGAGGAAATCGACGAGGAGGACGAATCGCAAAGCGTTTCCACTTTAGACTTTAGTTGGAAGCGAACTTCCTTCTAGGAGAGTGTCTACATTTGGTCGAGCTGTTCAGTTCAATAGCAGGCTAATGTTCAGCTAAAATACTCAGTTAACATTTTTTAGATTTTTTTCGGCAACTTTGAAGATGCAAGTTTATTCAGCTCGATGGATGGCGATAATATCGGCCAAATCTTCCTATCTAAAGAAAACACATGATACAACAGAACAGGGTTAGGGACATCCGAATGTCAGACGCACGAAATAGCACGCATCTTAAAATACTCAGCTGATTGTCTTTCAAAACAACGGGACTAGGAATATGGGAGTGAACAATCCCGTAATGGCCTATACGGGGAGGCTCCGCCCGAAAGGGGTACCTTTTTCAGGCTTCAGGTATATGAAAGGGTAGGGATTTCACAAGTTGAGGTATATAAAAGGGTAGGGAAATCGGTCATTTAGCTATTTAAAAGGGCCTTTAATTAAATATTTCGAATAGACGCTCCTTATGGCTGTATCAGTTTATTTATTAAGCACTACATGAAAATGAGAACAAGACTTCCTAAAGTAGGTATGAGAAAGGGGTACCTTTTTTCAATAAAAGGTATGTAAAAGGAGTACTTTTTCTGCCAAAATGGTATATGAAAGGGTAAGGGTCGGACCTCGGGGCGGAGGCTCCCGTATTTAAATTTGTTAAGTAACCCCCCCCCCCCCGGGTGAACAATCTCTTTCATTTACTGATACGTGGAGAAAACAAACAAAACAGTGAAACGTTTAAGAAGGAAAGTAACAGTCCATTTCTGGTAACTTATCTGCAGTTAGCTGCTACCCGTTGCATACAGCGAGGCCTTTCATGATCGTTTCTGTAATGTTTATTTTTGTAAAGTTTTCTGCATTAATATTGTTATTTAACAAATTAATAACTAACGCAAAAACGTCTTTGAAAAGTGGGCGGGATTCGGAATTCGCAGTAAAAAAGGGCGGGATGACTGGATTAACAGGAAAAAATGGGCGGGAAAGCGGGATCTGAGAACCCATTATTATGGACCCTCTAGGAAATACGGACTTGATTGATCCTCTGACACTCAATGGTTCGACTTTCAGGCGGGACCAAAACAAGTAGGTGCCCCAATGACGACGTGTAATCACCTGTCAGGACATTCGGGGCGCGTAATTCACACGATTCTGCTACTTAAGTGACACAAATAAACCTCCGCTCGAAGAGTGCTGAAGTCAAATATTGTTCATTACACCTGCTCTACTACTTATTGCAACAGCTAAAAGTACAAGAAGTGATCGTAGCTTCTTTTTAAATAAACTGAGCGCCCTGCAGATCTTGTTCTAAACCTCTTACCTTCTACACCTTCCGCAGTTGTTCTTGCCTTCAGAGTCAACGTTGGCTTTTTATTGTTCTGCTTTCTTTGTCTTTCTTCAGTCACGCCCTTATAATAAGGGCAAATGTAATTATAGCTGGCATATACCGCGTGCTTCTATTACGCTTTGTATCGTTATTAAATTACTAAGTGTTCATTGAGATAATTCGGAAGAGAGCCATTTATGCGGTTATAAAAATAGCACATTTGTTAATTTTACTCTGTTCATAAAAGGTATCCATCCCAGCTTATTGAAAAGAGCCACAGAGGGGGCTGGCGGTCGGCATATAAAATGATCCTAGCTGCACGCTTCTGTAATTTCAAGACTCTGTATGATCCTTGTCACATGACGACCAAATGACGTCAGCATAGCTCATTACTGGGCGAATAATGGCATTATAGAACAGCAATCCCTGTTTAAATGACAGAAAGGCTCTGGCTTTACTGAAAACACCTATGCGCGAGGCAAGCTTATTGCAAAGGTTTTTCAACATGACAATCAAACAAGAGTGAGCTATGGATTGTTAAACCTTAAAGCGTTACACTTTTAACATTTGCGAGCCTATTGTCTTCAGTTTACCTCCCTCTTGCAGTAAGGAGTGGGATTTGGGACACTGGGACTGGCAACAGACAGCAGTAACTGAGAATCTCACAAACTAAATTCAATCCTTTGATTTCTAATTCAATTCTTTACAAAATGAGAATTCTTAAGTTACAGTGTA
The DNA here is from genome assembly GCA_019787425.1 of Platygyra sinensis. Lineage (NCBI taxonomy): Eukaryota > Metazoa > Cnidaria > Anthozoa > Scleractinia > Merulinidae > Platygyra > Platygyra sinensis. The sequence continues at coordinate 27,161 of JAHPZR010012033.1, forward strand.
TATTTGTACTAAAAAATACACCTGCCTTTTAATAATTCTAGATAAAAAAAAGCATATGTTAAGACTGCTATAACAATTATAACAATTCAGGTACAAATATTGCAATTCAAGATACAAATAGTTTTAGAAACAGCTTTTAATCAGCAAGACTAAATTTATCGCAGTTCTAATGACAAATTTAAAAGTTTTTGTACAAAATACGCTTAAAATTGGTGCAAATTACATCTGCTTAAAACACTAATGAAATTCATTGTCTGAAACGCAGTAAAGTGGACCATATAAGAAAAAACTATGTAAAACACGATATAAACAATATGAAAATAGCTCTAGAATAGTTTAGAAATGGCATACTTTAACATAGTATAAAACAGCATAGAAATGGCACAAAATAGGGCCAACTGATATTCAAAGTCTTGCGTAGAGTACACATTGATCAATACATTAGTAAGGTATAACACTCGCACAATCATATAAGTAACTGTATATTGCAGACCGAAGTTATCTATTTACAGCAGTGTCATATTCCTTAGCAAGAGTTTGGCCTGAGATATTTGACCCTAACCTAATTCTTCATAATTATTTTGGCTTGAGTTGAATAACTTACACGATGGGGGCGTAAGTGTTTGCGGTGATGCGGTTTTGCGTTAATTTTGGTGCGGTTTTGCAGTAATTTTTATTTTAACTCGCGGTATTGCGGTTTTAAAACACTAAGCGGTTTGCGGTTATTACAACCTTTAGGTCGCGGCTTTCGGGGGAAAAAGTGTCTGCGGTGATGGCACTCTTTAGAACGGTCGGCATCCGGTTTTTTTTTTTTGCAAGCGCGAGCCAAGTGTTTTGTTTTACAACGCATCAGGGTTTATTATATCAGTTTACAATGTAACGCTGTGGTTTGCAATTACGGCCTTTTCCAGTTAATACTTATTGTGATCAAACGTTTTGGTAAATGATGCGTCGCCATCGCGAAATTCCATGCCGGATTTTAGCTCGTAGAACCGTCCAGCTCTACAGTGTTCTCGTTGCTTTGATTCAATGCGCGACAATGGCAACTGAGGTCGTCGAGATCTCAACTGAAAGCAAAGAGGACGTGCGTCTCAACTGAAAGCAAAGAGGACGTGCGGTTTCGGTATTCGGGAAAACATTCGATGCGGTTTGCGGTTTTTTGGCATATTGCTGTGCGGTTTTGGGCTTTCCCCCCCCCCCCCCCCCCCCCCCACTTACGCCCCCCTCTTACATTTAGTTAACTAATTATTAGCAAGATGTGGACTACGCGTAATCTGCCCTCTTTCACTTAGTCTATTGTGTGTGATGCAAATGAAACCATAAGAAAAAAAAGTCGATTTTCTGTCGCACCATGAATAACGAACCAAGCCAAAGAAGGAATACTCCTAGTGTTAGCAGGGAGGGTAAGGAAAAACCCACGTCCGATTGCCTGGGGCAAGTAAATTTTGCTCTTGGACAGGTAAAAATGTAAGTTTGGTGGTTTGAGTGGGCAAGAAAAATTAGCCTCAGTTATGTTGTTAATGATAGTTTCCAATCAAAACCAAGAGTAACAAAACTAGAGACTGCAAGTTAAGCAAAACAATGAGTTAAGAGCATGGATTAATTTAAACTTCAAGCAAATTTTGTTCCTGACACATCAATTGTGTCACTGTAGCTTCTTCTACTTGTACGTAGTTTAGTACCAGTAAGCTCATTTTATTTTTATCTTTATTTTATTTATTTATTTTTTTACAGTCTAACTGACATTGGTTATAGACCGTAGCTAGTTAAAAATGTAGTTGATAAGGCATGAACCCTGCTTGCCTGGTGGGAAAGTAATATTTTTGTGGGCGTAACTAAACACTGAGAAGTACTGGACCACTGGACAACTGGAATTCATTTTTTTCCTGCCCTGACAAGATGAAGCTTCAAAAACTAAACCAGTTACAGTACGTTGTAAGGACCCCAATCTGTCACAAGTGAAGGTCTTGTACAATTTGGATCTAAAGATTTACAAAAACTATTCCAAGATGAAAGAATTAATGCATACACGTGTTACCCTCTAAAAAAATGTACATGTAGCCACACTGAATATTTATGTCAGTGATAATATGTTTACATTAAAGTTAACAAAGATTACCCTCATCAAGTTGTATGTCCTTTCACTTCCAACAAGGATTTTCATTGGTTTTGCAACTTTTATAAATACTTACTTTGAATCAATCAAAGTAAATATATATAGCTGACATGAAACGTGGGAAAACGTGTGCGAGAGGTGATTTGTTTGGATTTACTTTTGATTGGATGAATAATAGTGGGCAAGATTAACCAAATCGCGCGATGTGATTGGCTACCCGAGCTCCTAGTCCTATCTTTCCCGCTTAGGACTACCCGCCGTGTCTCGCGAAAAAATTTTCCCTGAAAGCCAAATAATAAATCCATTATTGACCAAGCTTTTGCGATCAAGGTGACTGGATATTGGCCTCCTTCTTTTTTTTTTTTCTTTTTTTCTTTTTTTTATGCGAGTTCATAGACCTCAACTCCATCTCCCATCATGCTTTACGTCGGACAAATGAGAAGAAATTTATTTTATTATTTTTTTAATTTTCTTTTCAGCTGGGGTCACGTGACCAAATTTTTCCTAGAAAGTTTGTGTATTATGGGCTATAACTTAAAGAATGCCAGAAATGGAAAGAGCGCATCGAAAATACCAAAATGGCCAAGTTTGAGCCCCCTGGAATGAAAGAGTAAGTTTATACGACAGTTTGAATTTTCGGAAAATTTAGAAGTTTTGTATGGGAAATGTTGCTGGGGAGCAAGGTCTTGCTCTCCAGGAAAATTTTCCATACAAATCTTCTTATTCTTTTAAAACTCCGGACTGTCATACAATCCCATCTTTTAATGATGGGGGCCTCAAATTTGGCCATTTTGATATTCTCGACATGTTTTTTTCCATTTCTGACATTTGTTAAGCTATAGCCCATAATTTTATGAAAAGTATGTCACGTGATGGCTTAGCTGCAAAGGGTTTATTCTTACTCTCACTTATCGCCGACAATCTCCTAATATTCCGAGGCTTCAATGTTACACAATGCTTTAAACACGCTAAAGTTTGAGAAGTATTCCGTAAAACTCCATACAGGATAGATAAATTCCATACTTTTTAGATGAATGCCGATCTGTTTGAATGATCTTGAAGTAGCGGAAAGCTCCGACCTCGCCTTCTATTGACCACGTGTCTGTAACATACGGAAATGGTTCTGAAAAATCACCTTTCCTCCGTCGAGTACCAATATCCTTCCAATCATTTCCATCAATGGACCCTTGTAGCTTCCACTGACGCAGAATTGAATCGCCTTCTTTCTTTCCATGTCTCAAAGAATAGTGAGTTGGATACAAGAGGTAATTTTCGCCTAAATCGACGCACCACCAAGACCCTTTGAATTCCTTTGTTCCACAAGTAACCTCTTTACCCAATTTGCGGTTGAGTACGTCATCAGCTTTCCCCGGCCCTTCAGATGACCTGTTGGCAACAACGTTTGCTAGCCCATCATTTCCTATGGTGCAGATGGCTCCAGGACTTTGAAAGTCCTCTCCTCTGGGTAGTAAGGCACCTGAGAAATATTGAAATTAAAACTTTTTGGTGCGACTTGAAGTTTAGTGTTAGACTGACGAGAAGTTTCAGAATATAATAAACAGTTATCTTTCTCCCTTTTTCCTATAATTTCATCCCCATGCCCCGGCTGATAACACTTATCTCATCCCAGATTACTGATGATATCCAATAACTGCTATTAGTAGAATTCTAGTAGTATAGTAATGCAAATGCTGCAATCTGATTGGCTGAGCTACTCGTATACTATTTAACAATTAGATTATTCGCTCTCGATTTCTATCGTGTAATAGTTGACGAGGGCGCAGCCCGAGTCAACTATCGCGCGATAGAAATCGAGAGCGAATAATCTAATTGTTTTAGTATAAATCTACTTGTCGTTCAAAACTTAATTTAAATCCTCTTCTCAACACTTCGAAAACGCCAAGAAACGGCCATCATTTTGTTAACAAGCGTACACTGTTACGCTACTCACTTACGCTACTCACTATCTATCACAGAATAGATAGTGAGTAGCGTAGCCAATCAGAGAACGGCATTCGTGATAGAACGCTAGTAGATTTATACTAACAGCCATTATAGTTCACCACTAAATTTTCCTTTGTCGTCACTGGTCAAAACTGATCACGTGGTACGATCTCGCGCGGGCACTATCTGTCAATAGAATGCCCTAGGGCGACTATCAGACGATAGTGCCCGCTCAGCAGATGTAGCTCATGAAGGTAGCTTTCTCCTACAGATTTTTTCAGATAAAATGAAAAGAATTTATTATCCCATGTCGATTTTAGTTAGAAGAGAGCAAGAGAAGTATTTTTTGGGCCGAAAACTGCGGTAAATTGCGGTACAGTAAAACGTCAAGCGGGCGCAGAGGTTTCAAGATTCGAGGTTTCCTCTTTAGAGGGTTTCTTCTTTAAAAGTCAACAGTCGATATATAAAATTATTTTTATATGTACAGATGTAACATCATCTGAAGAGGATATAACGGACAATACGAAACACGTAAGTGTTGCATAGGGGTTGGAAATTTTGATAAATAAATTCTTGTCGTTTTCAGTTTTGATGCATGCCGCTACGGGAAAAATTTAGTGGTGAACAATAAAGACAATAGAGTGTTTATGTCTCGGAACTATCGGTCTGATAGTTGCCCCTTGGAAATTTGATGTTCTTAAAACTAGCATATTTCCTTCGCTTCTCAGGCAAATATTTGTTTTAAGAACATCAAATTTCCGCGGGCAACTATCAGCCGATAGTTCCTCGACAGAAACACTCTATTGTTTAATTAGAGTGCAGTTGGCTGTAGGTCGTCCATGAAATGCGATGTTTTTATAGTTTTTCCGAAGTTTTGGAAGGAATTTTAGATGTAAACGGGTGATTGAATTCCACATTTACAGTCTCTTGACTTTAAAAACTTTAAAATATTGAAAAAGCGGGTACGTGCGTAAACAACTGCAAATTTGCCAAGGACAGTTCGATACGTGCAACTTTGTTTAAGGGTAAAGTTCAGTAATGCGTGTGAAAATCATTGGAAACCGTTATTTTTGTTAATTTCAGTTAGAATTCTACTGAAACAATTAGATTATTCGCTCTCGCTTTCTGTGAGGCGGTAGTTGATTCGGCCTTCGGCCTCATCAACTATCACCTCATAGAAATCTCGAGTTTCATAATCTAATTGTTAAATAGTGCTGGACAGCAATTAGTTCACGTGACGTAACCTGTCGTTGGACTTGACCTAATGAGATCGTTAGATGAATCCAAACATAGTACGATGGACAAAACTGTTCTGGATCGACTTTTTACAACAAAGATTGACACAAGTAAAGCGACGCCAATAGATTGACAACCTTTGCTGTCTTTAGCTCGCGCAATTGAATAACTATTCCCATTTTGCTTGCCATTTTCTCGCATGTTATTGCATAACAGCTTGAAATAACTTTGTTTAGTTTGCCTTGTATAAGCGTACGAGCAGGGGGGAGCTGATAGGAGCTGGAAGTAGCTAGCTGATGGGGCTGCAGCACACCACTTTACAACCCCCCCTCCCCAACACGACAACACTCCCAATTCTCTTTTAAACAATGAGGCACCAGTCAGGTGAGGGGCGACGGCGATGATGCCCCGCGGGCCGCGTGACGGGGCCGCGAGAGAGATAATATTGCCTAAAGATCTTATCCGGTAATCTTTAACGCATTCCCACGTTGTTTCGAGAAATTGTAATGTCATTAAAAGTCTGACATATCACCAGCACTACCAAAAAGCCAATTGAAATTGTTCTCAGCGGATATCTTGTTTGGTTAATGCCCTTTCGACCGTTTCGAATAAAAGACATGTGATGATATCTCACGTGGGATGTTATTCCAAATACGGCTTCCCTTCTCTCAGAACATAGAATCTCATGACATCTGCTGGAACTACACTTTTTCCACCTTTTAAACCTTATGTTCAAACTTCCCCCTTTTGGGCAATATCCGCCCCTTGAATTTTCCCGCATTCAGATTTTTTTTTCTCAACCTTTTTCTGTAGTCCATATTAAACGTCCACCTCTCTGGAAGAAACCCATACCCAATTAACAAAATGGTATAAACCCCATAGCGTGTATATTTAGCATTACGATTCCATGTTGCCGTGCCGCATCTGTTAAGTAGTGTCATTAAAATACACGACGCAATAATGACATTTGGTAAACACACCCGTCATTTTATATATCATGTCTTGAATAGCCTTTATCATATGTAGACGGGAATCTCGACAGTTCAGATATATTATTTTTATTTTTTTTTACTGTCACTCTTATTATCATATTGTGATTGCTCCAGTGCCCTACCTTTAAAGCTTTTCTCTTTTATGTACTCTCTGTTAGTCCTACTATTAAGACTGTGCTTCACGGTCAATGCTGCCTTTGCCGTGTCCATTAAAATTATGTAGGACGCAAAATACGTATCTTTTTTCCTCTCACCGCCCTTTTACCAAATGCCATGAAACTACAAAGATGATAGTGACTTGACAAGTAAAAGTTTTCTAACAACATAAAAATGCCAAAGATCTTTTTAAAAATAAATGCTTGTCATCGGAAAGCGGAAGGTCTTAATTGAGAATGAAAATAGTAGATTTGAGTCATGTGCTCGCAAGTGTTTTACTGTGCGGTCCCTCCACAGGTGCTATCCGGCTTGAGGTCAGGTTCAGTGGAAACGAGACCATGAAATACTCTGCACATTGCAGGAAATATCTGTCTCAGGGAGACGCCGGATAAAAAAGCTTCTCCCTTCGTGCTAAAATTTATGACACCGACAGCCAGATTGGAAGCCGAGCATAAAGGACGCGAAAATTTTGTGTGAGTGCGGTTTTCCACTGCACGACTGTTTCAGAATACTGCAGACAAACGTATGGGACGTATCCTTATAGTGATAACTGATCTACATCGTGTTATGAAAGAGCGATCATTTAGGCGGGTAGCGCACATTGCAAATTCGTAAACATAGCACTTGAATATATATAATATATGCCAACTATGCACATACACAATGGCTTGAGCGTTTTACGACACTATTTATACTGATATTTTCTGGGCCCGAGTGGCAGGCAGAGACAGTTATTTCTTTTAACGTGTCTATTGTACTTGATCCAGATTTATTATCGCTCTTTCGTTATAGGAATATTGTTTTTACAGACCAAAGCCTGGACATTCGTATTTTGCTGCCGATTTTAGGCTAAAAATATTATGTGAATATTCTTTGATTATAGCGTGCACATACCAATGACATCCCTGGAGATAGGATCTATAGAAATATTATCTGTTGCTTAACCATTGACTCCTGTGCCGCCTGTAACTGCCCGTGACGAGCTCTTGGCCGTTCGGTCCACATTCTGACGTCATCGTCTCTCTGACCAAAAATGGCATTCATCTATTAACTTAACTTCTGCAGGAGGAAAAATATCTTTTCAATGATGACCTTAGATCAGAGTGCTCGGCCCGAAAGTGGCCCCGGGGGGGGGGGGGGGGGTACTCCCTTATTTGGGCTATACGGGGACGTGCCGCTGGATAGGGTATGGTTTTTTGGCCTCGCTGTCCTAAACAGGGTATACAATTCGACTTGCTTCCGCCCTAAACAGGTTAGAACCTGTCCTAAACAGGGTATATTATTACGAGCCGAGAGACTTTACCCAAACTGCGAGCAGTCTCTTTTCTTAGCCTGCGACCCGGAGCCTGCGAGAAGTTGAAAGAGCATGCGATAGAGCGGCAGAAAAGCGACGCCTTTTTTTTGCTGATTTGTGCAATATCATCTGAGTAAACCGACATATGGTAGGCATAGTTTCTTTGTCTTGGATAACGCGATGAAAGAAAGATGTTACTGTGTCAAGCAGACATGAGAGATCCCGCTGGTATATATATTGTTTAGGGATATTTTTTCTCTGTAAAAGTTCTATTGGTGCTTTAATCAAAATAAAATTAACCTCAAAAATAAGTTCCTCTTATTCGTTATACAAAAATTGAAGACATCATTCCTCTTTGATTTGCAATTAAAAAAAACTCGCCCTTCTTAAGATGCAATGACGACATTTTGCCACGCTAATTTAGAGCTTAATGCTTAGCTTGACGGCTTTTTGTTTAGTTCAAGTGTAGATCTAGAGACGCAACAACTTGGTTTTAGACGCATCGAGCATGCTTTCTTCAGTTTGAATGACTTATTAAACAGTGTAAATTCCTGTAAAACCAGCGAGTGTGCATTTTGTCGCTTGTCCTAAACAGGGTCTTAAAATGGAGGTGGTTGTCCTACACAGGGTAGGGTTTTAGCGTATTTTTGTCCGAAACAGGGTCAAGATTTCAAACCCTCGGCGGCACCCCTGTACCCAAACCTTGGTCAAGTACCTCCCCCCCCCCCCCCCGGGCTAATGGCGCCTGAGATATGCAAAAAAATGCTAAAAAGATGAGTGAAAAAACTCAGAGCAAAATTTCCTGCCACTACACCTAGCTGCTCCATGGTAAGAATTGGCCGCCTGTTGACTCTTTCTGTAGAAGTCTTTTAACTGCAAGCACGCACCAGTAGAAGGTCAATCACTGCAGCAAAAACAAAAGAAAAGGAGGAAAAAGACAAGGGGAAAAAATTAAAAATCGAAAAAGCGCGTGCCCGAGCCAAATTGTCGAAAAACGGGATTCTAGTGGAAAGAAAAAGCTAGTTTGTCGTGTTGCAAATTCATTTTCGACCAGACGAAAGCTAATTTTGCCGAGATCCAGCCTCAAAACCACCAAAATGTCCAAAAAAACGCATTCTGTGGAAAAGTCCAGAGTCAATGGGTTTAAAGGAGAACGGAAGGTGAAAAACGAAGTTATTTTTACATATTTGCAACCAAGCAAATAATTTTTATTGAGTAAAAATTGCAGTATTTGTCCGTATTTGTCCTTTCTTAACGCGTTCTGGCTGCAAAATAGCTCCTGACATTCACACGATGTAGGTCCGCCATTTTGGCCGCCATGTTGAAGGCTGGGCTGCATGGCATGACGTCATTGCGCTCACTTGCCTTCGCGCAAAATATAATTCTCTTGCTCGTAAGTGCCCGGGGAAAATGGCTCACTCCATAGCCGTAGACTATTCCAATAGATCCCCTAGCGATTCTAAATTAAAAGAGGAATTAGTTTTCATCGCCTTCCGTTAAAAGGTAAAGGTCTTTAAATAAGCAAATGGCTTGCTCAGATAAAGAGAGAAAAATTGCCTCAAATGAAGCACTGTCACGTCTGTTTCGAACACTTTGAGCCCACGTGTTTTGAAAGTGAGTACCGACTAGATATTTTGCCAAGCGATTTGAGCAGACGTCGATTAAACGAGGATTCCGTTCCAACTTTGTTTCAACACACAAAAAAGTTAAGCCTAAGGCCGTCCAGCGAGCGCCGAAGCAAATAGAGCTCTACACGAAGAGGTAACTGATATAACCTGATATGACCTTTTGGCCGTGAGTTACTTTTCTGGCGAGCAAGCTTTAAACAAATTATCTTTCGTTCACAAATTCGTATTTGTTAGTTTAGGCCCTCAATCACATATTGGATGCCTGCGATAGTAATTCGCAAGAGTTAGAGCAATCCAGAGCGAAAGTCGCACTTGTAATTGCCGTGACAATTTGCTTTCACCCCGCTGATCGTGGTGTAGCTACACAGAGATGTCAGTCGCTTCTGTTTATTAATTTCTTTTCGCAGAACCTACAAGAAATTTAGGCAACGGCCGTGTGTGTAAAATGCAATTGACTGAGTTCAATGAACGCGAAGAAATTCTTTCACTAAGTCTAAAGTTACTAAAAAGATTCGTTCTTGTAGTTGGCCGCTACTAATAAATCGTTCATAAATAAGTTGCATTATTGATAGGGCTAATCAAGTTTTACACGATGAGAATTAAACGTGTTAAAATCCTTTGCAAAATTTGTGAAATGCTGGGTCCCTGCGGCTAATTGATGTAACCCACATCATCCCAGAAAAAAAAAAGATTTACAATGTTATGGATGTGTTACGTACACGTTGCAAGTTCCCGTAGCGCTCGTATGCCACGCGCCTGAGTCAAACCACTGACAATGGCCGTCTTCAGCACTTCTCTTCACGAACATACAGTTTTGAAATCAGGATGACGACTTATACAGTGAATAGGGGGATGGTCTTCTAAATCTAAGCCATATAATACTGAAAAAGCAGCAATGCCAAACTCAAAACAACTGGCTGGTTTTTCCTAATTTCAATGTAAGGACTAAATGAAAACAATGACTGAATCGTTTC
>JAHPZR010012033.1:42500-52500 GCA_019787425.1 Platygyra sinensis
TTTTGCGTTGAACTGTTATCATATTTTTTTTATGCTCTTCTAATTTTTTCTCTACAGCATTCTTTTCGCTCAGGAGTCTGGACTCGATCTCTCTTTTCTCTGCCCTTTCTTTTCTAATTACATGTTCCAATTCGTTTTCTTGAATGGGATCGGGTCTCCCATTGGCTTCCTTTAGTCTTTTCCTCTCTGTTCGGTTTCTCTGCTACCAAAGTCTTCTCTTCGTTGTGTTTCAACTTAATTTGCCCCCTTTCTGTTTTTGGAGCACCAAGCTCCTCCTCTCGCTTGTGACACCGCGATGACGTCTGGTGTCCTTTACAAAACAACATTATCTTAGTTTTCAAAACACATACGTACTTTTTAAATAAACAACTGGTCCTCGAGCGGAAGACTTTCAAAAGTTGACTATTGCCTAGAGGCGACCCCAGGAGAATTCTGATGCTAGATTTGTAGCGACTTATATTAGGACCCAATTTGAAAATAAAAAACTGAAAAAACTGCAAATTATCCCCGACTGGATATGAACCCCGACCGGAAATGATCCCTAACTTGGACTGCAAATGATCCCGAACCGCAAACGATCCTCGCAGTAGACCGCAAATGATCCATACGGAAAACGAGGGATGGCATGGAATTTGTTCCTCGGATCGGGGGATTCATTTTTAACATAAATACAAACAAATCATTACTAACCATATTCTATATAAAATACTGAATTGCCATGATTAAGAGTTCTTGGGTCACAATGCTAAAATCCTATGGGGATTTCTCGAAAAACCTTTCAAGCACTTAAGAGTAGTTTCTTCAGAAAAAGCACAATTTTAAAAATGGCCAATTTAACAGAACACAAAAAAAATATTAAAAATTATGGAGAAATAACATTAAAACACTTAACCCCACTCAGACCCTCTAATCATCTCAGTTGCCAGAGCATGGGGTTTTTTTACCAGGCGTGGTATAATACTGAACGCACTGTAAAAGAGCTGTAGGCGGATCCAGACATTGAGCTACAGCTGTCTCCTCTTTCTTCAGTCATTTCTTCGTTTTTTCACTCAATATAACGGGGTGGGGGGGGGGGGGGGGGGGGTGGGGGGAGTCCTAGATCCGCCACTGAAGAGAAATAGCTAATTTATTTAAGTTTGTCTACACATGTATCAGTTATTACAGTCAACACACTTCGAAATCTATTTAAAACTCTGTGATATTTCTTTTTAACCCTGCCCAAGAGGAGAGTGTACTAACCTTATGTCGGCCACAGAGGTATGTCCAGCCTCAAAATAGCCTACATCAGCAGACGCTACCTACCGCGGCCTTACTCATTAACGTATAAGTTTATATCTGCGACGCAGGCTACTGTCAAAGGGTATGGTTCTTTTGTTGGAAATTGAAGATCGATTTTGGGTCATTTTGGTCTGAATATGGGTATGGTTACATTTCAATTTTTGTGTTAGTGAAACTAAGCAATCCCAATTGCTTCCACTGGTGCCATTGGTGCCTTTGGTAGACAAATTGCGAGGTGTGGCGGTGTCTCTGACTCGAAAATAAAATTCCTTTCACTATATCACTATCCGATTAGAAGTCCAGTTCGTACTGAGTTTGAGTAATGTAATAAAGAGAAATTCACAATTTTCGTACAAAGCAACCAATAATTGAAATGATGCAAAAGCCACATTTTGCTGCCGTAATCACATTAACAAAACCGAAGAAATAAGGAGCCCGCTGTCGGGCTTGAAACGTTGTGAAACATCTTATTCCTAGAGGATCTGGATGAAGCTAAAACTTCAGAAGGATGTTTTTTTTAATGGGAAAATGATGACGTCACCCTCTTTAATGTTTTCATGCAAAAACTATTAATTTAGAGATCGGCCCAAGAAAGAAAAAAACGTCTTTCGTTAACTGAAGGCATATAGTTCCCAGACGTCAGTATAGGCACGGAAAACTTACCTTCAGACTTTGACCGCGTTAGTTGTAAAGGTGGTGTAGGTCTGTCAAGGACTCTCGTGTTTTCCTGTGTGTCTAGACTTACAGGGGAATTGTTGGACTCGAGGACATTCGGTGTTCTATCCGCAACCAACTTGGTCTCACAACTGATGATTTCTTTCAATACCACATTTATTATTGCAGTCATGGTGATTTTTCGATTATTTTTTTGCGCTCTGGTCGGTCGTCCATTTTGATCACGTTTCTTTTTCTCAAGAGTTTCATTTCCTCCAGTTCAAAGTCTTTCATTTATATTTTCAACTGACTCTTTCAGTTGTTTTTTTTAAACGTGGTCTCTAGTATTTCCTGAACTCTCTCGTCTCCATAGTTTTTGTTGCAATCCTTTTCCCTTGTGGATTCAAGCAGGCTTTTCACTTGGTCTTCAAGCGTTTTTCAGTCTTTCCTCTAAGCTAGTTGTCTTATCGCTAACTATTTGTCGCATTCTGGCACTGTGCACTCGAGCGCGGTGTAATTCGATCTCTACTGCTTCCTTTCCTATGGAGATAAAAACAAGAGAGTTTTTATTTTCTATATGCATTCATTCGTAATAACACCAAACTTAGCACTCTACTGCTACTTCTTATATAGTTTCTTACAGTCTTTCTAGAATGTCTTTTTATCTTTTTTTGTTTGTTTTTGTTTTGTTTTGTTGTTGTTGTTGTTTTTTTTACTTATTATCAAGCGCGGAAATAGATATTGACAAGAAGCCGTAAAGAACCAGAGAGGGCGAGATTTTGTGTAAATACGGCACTCTTCAATGGTGAGTGTGTATGTTGAATAACTTAGCAACACGTGGCGTTCTCTAGAGACGCGCTCTCGCCAGTTTAACCTACTTAGGGAAGTGGTCAAAACTACTACACTCGAACAGGACCCACCAAACCACAAAATAGTTGGTGGTGTCTGCCTGCACCCCCCTTGCTTAACGTCAAAAGATGGTGTCTTTATTGCATAGCCCACCCATCTATCCAGCAGTAAAAAATTACAGTGAGGTTTTAAACCTCACTTTTCTTGTTTGTCTAGTAATGCCGACTCTTGCTAGCTGAATATTCCTGTGTCAACTCAAATTTAAAAGCCAATAAAATGTTGTTGGTAATGTTTGAAGATGGGTGGTGTCTTTGAGAACCCCCCCTCCTACCAAAAGGTGGGTCCTGTTCGAGTATAGTAGTTTTGACACAGTTCCCTTAAATATTCGTAGTCAGTTGCGATGTAGATTTCACTGAGCAAACGTCTCTTAGTTTTATTCGGGTCGTCTTTCATTTTATTACAGGAGGCAGACCAGTTGGCTATTTACTAACGTAACCGAGAAGTTGAACTCGGGATTACCGAAAACAACATCAGCTAGTGGTCAGAACAAGAGCCGGTTGAACCGACGACGCCTATTTCCCTTTCGTAAACAAGCGATGCCATTTTTAACGGTCGATGCCATAATTGGTAACCAAGCCTTTCAGAATGGACGATGCCATATCTGTTTCAGTTCAGGCCTGGACAAGGTAGAGACTGGTTACAATTCGATGATGGAGTGAAACCCATTCACCAGATGCTAAATTGTCCATATTCACACTGGTTGCTTGCTGTTAGCTTTTATTTGTAGGTTGAGGCAGCTCTATCATTAATATTTAAGGAAGTCAGATTTTTATAATTAAATTTCCGGAAATTTGGCGGATGAACCTGGTAGTGTATTGGTATAAGAGGGATGTTAGGAAACAGAGGTTTCCAGGTTCGGTGCTAGGTGGTTACTTAGTAGAGAAAACTTTGTTGAGAGTTAAAAAATTTTTATATTAAGTGTTGCGGAAAATTGGGCAAACGCTTGTTTACGAAAGGGAAAATTGTAACGGCGACCTCCCGATTTCAAACCGGCGCTCAAACCACGTCGGCCACGCTTGCCTCCCTCACACTGTAAATTACGGCAGATTCTCGGGCAGTGAGGAAGATTGCACTTAATTGAATAGCAGTTGATCGGCAAAGCTCTTCGTTGATAAAATACAAGACTTTGGGCTGATTACTTAAGGTATCAGCCACCCTTCAGGACCGTCCGCGCGCGGATCGCTGTAGCGCTTTCATTTTTCTTATAAACCCCAACAAACCATACATTTTCTGAAAGCTTAATAGTTCCAGATTATGGATCATTCCTTTAAAAATCTCAAAATCGTAAGAGAGAGCGTAATTGAGACGTTTTTTACGAAGGCATATGTCTATGTAAATTCACCTCCAGTCCCGCTAAGAATGACCGGAAGAGAACGATAAACATCGCATTTGCTTCTTGACACATTCAACTAAAAAACCGTGTCGGCGATTTTTGTCTTCTTTTTCCGTTTTCGATTAATCGTCATTTTTTCAAAGGAAGTGCTGATGATTTGCCCCCTCTGGCTTTATCCTAGTGCCACTAACGAACAAATGAACGTGTCAAAAATCTGAGACACGGTTTTTTAGTTGAATGTGTCAAGAAGCAAATGCGATGTTTATCGTTCTCTTCCGGTCATTCTTAGCGGGACTGGAGGTGAATTTACATAGACATATGCCTTCGTGAAAAACGTCTCAATTACGCTCTCTCTTACGATTTTGAGATTTTTAAAGGAATGATCCATAATCTGGAACTATTAAGCTTTCAGAAAATGTATGGTTTGTTGGGGTTTTATAAGAAAAATGAAAGCGCTACAGCGATCCGCGCGCGGACGGTCCTGAAGGGTGGCTGATACTTTAAACGAAGTCTATGTTAACCATTGTTTAAGACTGAGCTGCGGTTTAGACGTTGTCTCGTTAATACAACGGCTAAACGATGTTTTAAAAATTCATTATTGAAACGCGACTGAACCGTGTTTTCTCGAGTCAATGGCTAAACCATGTCTCACAAGGAAATGCATTGTCTGCGGAGTTATTTCGTATGCCAATTTCCAGATAGTGGTTATTTCTCTGCAACATGGCTTCTAAACAAGTCAAACAACTTTTAGCGAACAAGAAAAACTTTTATTGGCTGAATTGGGTAGAGACTTTCTTGAGTGGAAGCAAAGGCTATATATGACAGGAAAACGTTGGAAAAAATGGAAAGGCATGAGTGGAAATTTTAACTTATTTAACTCCCGGAAACCTAATAGTATCAAGCGCGACCTCAGTCAGCTTCAAGGATGCTGGAGGCGGCTGAAACTCTCAGTCGAAAAAGGACCATGACTTACATAGTCGTGAAAAGTGGACAACGTCATAAAAAGTGAAAAGTGAGTGAAGAAAGTGTGCAGCATCATAAAACTTTCTCTTGGTATCAGCCAGGTTCTCTAGGAATGACAGGAATAATCCTTTTTTGTTTCGCAATAGCCCTTGAAACCTTGTGAATGACTGTGCATGGCAGCAAATACAGATACACCAAATAAATCGCCAGTAACTCTCTTGCATTCTCTTTTGAAGATCTCTATCCAAAATTTTTATGAGGTCACTTACCGAGTCCTTTCTCAGGCGAAAACGCAATCGAAAGTCCTCGTCGCTGTATTGCTCTTATGGATTAAATCTTTCCCTAAGGTCGCCGAATTTGTCGAACGTGTATATTACATCGATTGAAATAGCTTTTTAACTGTCTGTAGCGCAGAGGTCCAACTTTTTTCATAATGGCTAACCATGAAAAATAACGTTAAACAGCGTTTTAAACCTACCTTTGACTAGGTCTAACTTACTATTGCTCCTTAGTCGGTGACTAGACACGGTCTAAACACTGTCATGGCTAAGACAACGTTTAAACAATTGGTACTCGGGGTTTACACGTGGGTTAGACGATGACTTTCATAAACGTTGTCTAAACTTTGTTTAAATAATCGGCCCTTTGACTTTGGCTAAGCTACAGAATACAGGGCCACTTGTTACATTTCATTGAATCACACAAAAAGTGCCTTTTTTCTGTTTATTGCTTCGTTCTTTCGAAAGATCTTGACACATGTAGTACCTGGGACTCCAGGAAAGAAGAATTTTCAAGTATCGCATCGGAAACTTCACAAAAGGTTAGACAAGCTCAGAGGGAAATGATGAAAACCAACGAAAAAGGGGGAGCAAATGGAATCAAGAATATTGAAAGAAGGAGATGAAAGCTATTCAGACGGAAAAGAAAAAAGTGGAAGAAAGTAATACGCTAAGAAATTGAAAGAACTTGAAGCTCGATCACTGCAAAAGACAGGACGAACTTGTCAACCCTAAAGAAGAAGTCAAAAGAATACAAGTCAAGTAGAAAAAGAGATCGACAAGGAGCTTGGGCTAGAAGAGGATTATGTCAGCGGGGCGGAATGCAGCGATGTTGAGGAAGGCGCACAAAGTCAAAGATCAAGATAGAAAAACCATAGCGGGTTAAAGACCAAAGGTCAAGAAGAGAAGGAGAGGGTGAAGGGGAAAAGCGTCGCCAGCTATGGAAATTGGTCCAAGACCTTTGGAAACAGCTAAGAAGGGTATCGATCCCCGTGTTTAACGGAGACAAAGCCCAGTACGAGAATTGGAAAGCAGCCTTCGAAGCATGCATCGACAAGGCACCAGTCACTCCAGAATATAAGCTTCTCCAGCTTAGGCAATATTTGTCAGGAGAAGAGCTCGACGGCAATAGAAAACCTGGGTCATTCAGCCTCTGCTTACGAAGCAGCAAAAGAGCAGGCTGGAGAGGCAAGTACGGCGGGGAGGAGGCAGATTTGAGCTGCACCTTGAAGAACTTGAGAATTTTTAACCAGTAAGGCCGGGATACCCAAAGGATATCAAGAGATTTGCAGAAATTCTGGATATCACAGTCGTCAACTTGAAGGAAGCAAAGCGATACCAGGAATTGGGTAACGGTTCACTATACGCTAAGCTGCAGAAGAAGGTGACGGAGCAGATGTTGGCACAGTACCATAGATGGGTATATGAAAGAAGTAAAACAGAATGCGTAGAAACTTTACGAGAGTGGGTGATACAAGAGGCAGAGTTCCAGACTATAGCTTCCGAAACGCTACGTGGGATATCAAGAAGCTCATCTGGTACGCAACGGAAAGATCAGACATATTTTGGCCAACCAGGAAAACAAAGCAGTCCTAAGGGTCAACAAAAAGGCAGAAATCGAACATGCAAAGTCTGCCGAGAAGGGCATCCAGTTTGGCTATGTAACAAATTTAAAGAGATGACCGTACTTAAAGATGGGAAACTGCGAAGCAACACAGTTTGTGTTACAGATGTTTAGGAGCCAACCACGTCGGTCAGTCATGTACGAGGTCAAGAATCTGTGGCCTGAATGAATGTATTGATACGCATAACAGACTATTTCATGAGGATAAAGGAGAGAGTCGGACAAGGAGAAGAGTAGCAGTGATCAAAAGGCCAATGACGGCCAGGATGCAAAGCAAAGTGCACAAGGACCTGCCATGGAGGGGAAGCAGCAACAACCCGAGAGATCACACCGCAACTATGGTACATGCGAAAGAAAAAGTCAAAGAGGTATACATCGCATTGAGAACAGTGCCGTGATACTAAAGAATGGAGGGCGGAAGCTAGTCGTTAACGCACTGCTGGACGACGCCAGTACCAAGACGTACGTAAATAGTGATGTCGCTGCTGAGTTGGGACTACAGGGCAAAAGTCGTAATGTGACAGTCGACGTTCTTAATGGCCAGGAAGATACTTTCGAGACGATACCAGTCGAGTGTGGGATAGAGAGCCTAGATGGCAGGGTAAACATGAAGATTACCGCGTTTACAGCGAACAGAGTCACAGGCAACATGAAAGCAGTTAACTGGGCCAGGAAGGCCAAGGATTGGAATCACCTTAAAGATATAAAATTCCCTTATCTGGGGCCACGCCCGATTGTTGATATCCTGATCGGTATCGACTATGCTGATCTACACTATTCCATCAAAGATGTAAGAGGTAAACCAGGCAAGCCAGTGGCAAGATTAACACCGTTGGGGTGGACATGTACCGGACATCCAAGCTCGTGTCTGGAACAGAACTACCGGACAAACTTTATACGTACTTACTTCGTGCACGATGAATCAATTGTTGAGTTGGGCAGGACTGTTCGAAAGTTCTGGGAGATAGAAGACGACGGATTACAGGTGAAGATCAAGATGTTAAAGCCAGAAGATCAAGTTGCACTTGAAGCACTTAAGAATTCAATAAAGTTTGAAGATGGAAGATACGAGAAATCAGTACTCTGGAAGGAAGAAAAACCGCTCATGCCAGACAACTACGAAAAAGCGCTAAGGCGGTTGCAGAACACAGAGACACGTCTGTGCAAATATCCAGAAATCGGAGAATGCCATTCCGACATGATTAATCAGTACGAAGCCAAGGGTTATATAGGAAAGGTTCCAGAGATGGATAAAAAACCCAGGGAATCATGGTATTTACCCCACTTCGCTGTCATTAGACCAGAAAAAGAAACAACAAAGGCGAGAATCGTGTTTGATGCGTCCGCTAAGAGCAACGGGATTTCTCTGAATGACGCCATACACCAAGGACCCAAGCTGCAACGTGAACTTTTTAGTGTTTTACTACGGTTTCGCAAGAGACCCGTAGCATTGGTGTGTGGGATCGCTGAAATGTACCAGCAAATAAGCCTAGCACCAGAAGACAGAGCCTTTCATCGGTTTTTGTGGAGATCGTTGGATCAGACCAGGAAACCAGATGTGTATGAGTTCAATAGAGTAGTTTTTTGAAGTGAATTGGTCACCTTTCCAAGCTCAGTTTGTCACTCAAGAGCATGCGCAGAAGCATAAAGAACAATTTCCAGTGGCAGCAGAGACGATTTTGAAGTCAACATACATGGACGACAGCACGGACTCTACTTCAGATGATCAAACAGGAGTAGAGCTATACAGGCAGTTATCCGAGCTGTGGGGAAGTGCTGGAATGCACGCGAAAAAATGGCTATCGAATTCACCAAATGTGCTGGAGAAAATACCAGTCGATGACAGAGCCTCTGAGGTAGACTTAGACCAAGGCCAGCTGCCATCGGTAAAGACGCTTGGGGTATTTTGGGTAGCTGAGGAAGGCACACCCGCCAGGGAAGGAATTCAAGCTTACAAAGCGAAGTTTTCTCAAGAATATCGCAACACTCTTTGATCCCTTAGGTTTTCTGGCACCATACATTGTTCGCGCCAAAATCATTCTCCAAGAAATGTGGACCACTGGGGTAGACTAGAATGAGCCAATGAAAGAGGAAAAAGTAAAAAGGGCGAGACAGTGGTTCCAAGAGCTAAAGTCCCTACAGTGTGTATGAGTTCCGCGATGCCTACAACCCAATTTTGGTGAGCTGATTTCAACAAGTTCGTTTGCTGATGCTTCAACGGCGGCGTATGGAGCAGTGGTGTACGCAAGAAACGAGTAAAAAAGCGGGATCGTTGCTGTACGAATGGCCGCTTCAAAATCAAAGGTCACACCGCTGACAGCCATGAGTATAGGACGTCTGGAGTTGATGGGGACGGTGTTGGGTCTGAGATTGAGCATGTCGATAGCAAAGGCACTAGACATTGATCCAAGCTTCACCACATACTGGTCAGACAGTGTGAATGTGCTATGGTGGATACACCGACCACGCAGAGTTTTCGGGTCATTTGTAGCAAACCGAATCGGAGAGATCCAGTCATCAAGTAATCCTAGCCAATGGAGATACGTACCGACCAATGCGAATCCGGCAGATTTTGTCACGAGAGGCCTAACAGTTCCAATGCTTGCTGAAAGGAATTCATGGTGGGAAGGACCAAGTTACCTGAAGGAGAAACCATCCGAATGGCCAATAAACAAGATCACACCTATCAGTGCATCTCACACACAAGTCAGGAGGAGTAACAGGTGCCAGCTAGACACTAGCGATAGAAAAGAAAGAACGGTGGTAGTAATCGAAGGAGACGATGAATCGCGCTTAGAGCCAAAACGCTTTTCGAGCTGGTTGCGACGGACCAGAATCCAAGCATGGATTTACCGCTTTCTGAACAACTGCTTACTTCCAAGTGGTAGACGAACAATAGATGAACTGACTGTCGAGGAAATCCAGGATGCAGAGATCAGGATCATAAAACTTCCACAGAAA
>JAHPZR010012037.1:2500-7500 GCA_019787425.1 Platygyra sinensis
GGAGCAGAATAGCCGGAATATATTCCGGAATATATTCTTATTCCGGAATATCCCAAACGAACGCGCCCTAAGTTAATTGCCACGCCGGATTAATCAGTTAGATCGGCCATAAAAATCACTGAAGAAAGTGTTGAAGAAATTGTCACTGTGCTTGTAGTAGAAAATAGCGTAGGCCGGCGGAAAATTACTGGCAGAAGTAATATTGCAACTTGAAAAATGGAATTTGTTTTGAGGCTAGATCTGTTTAGTGGTGATCGCGAGAACTGCAGAAAATCTTAAGACATGAATGGTAACGCAACGTTTTACTAATTTGAAGACTAAAATATTGTGAAGGGCTGTATTGCCGTCAATGAACGTAAAGAATCTGCCAAAACATTAATAAAAAATACTTATTGTCAGTTATATAATTAGAAGTTCTTTTGTACGAGAAAAGAACTGAAGTAGGCTCATCACTTGTGTGAGAGAAAAACGTAACGCACCGTAACGCAACTGGAATAGATAATGTGTTCTTGTTTATTCCCGTTCTTGTTTACTCAATGCAAGATAGCGAAAGGATTAAAGTTTCCATCCATCAGAGGCATAAAGAATTCTCCTTAACACATATTTCCCTTTTTATTTGTAAATGGTAACCGTGGAACACTGGAAATAAATAACATCGAATGAAATAAACTTTTTCGCAAACATTATTTACATGTGCGTTCTGGTAAACAGGTAGGCTCAATGTCAGAAAGAATCCTTGGGCAAGAATACACAAAACTTTACACATCCCGTAGCATGATTCTAGACTCACGGATTCAACTGGGAAAATTTCGATAGAGTAAAACTCGCGAGGCTTAAATATCTTCAATTGCAAACCAACAAATATTTGAGCCAATTTTTGAATTGGTTGGTGTCGATATTTTCCGTGATGGACTTCTTGATTTGTGAATACGCTGATGCAATGAATATCGTGTTTCAAAGTTGCTTAAAATCATCTTGTTAATGTTTAGACTACACAGTTAAGGAAGTTGGCCGGATGAACACGCTGGTTTGGTGCCTGAACTCGTTGGTTCGTTTGGCAGGCTCAGTGAACCGTGAATTCGAGTCCGGTGCGAAACACGGAACGGATGATTTTCAATTCAATACACAGTGTCGAAATGCCTTCTAAAATGTCTTACCTTCTGTTTATGTTTATTTCCTCTCCTTGCCAGAATCGCAGAATCGCGAAATGTTACTTGCCCGAATCGCAAAAATTATGCTTGTAAATTAGAGTCCTTTCGAGACTGATCGCAGATTGTTTGGAAATAAAAATAGTTTCAGCTGTCAATCAAATTTGCCGTTTTGCGTCGACTATGAAAAAGAAATTCACCCGAAAACTTACCGTGGCCTGCCACAGGCATCCCACGGAAAAAAAAAAAAAGAGTCGGCGGCCTATGTGTGCCATAGACCAGGGTGCATTGCGATGCCCATGCAGATGTGAGATCCAATATGGCGGAGGCACGGATCAGAAGGTAGAACATTGATTGAAAAGATGACATAGATTTAAGGAACGACCTAGTTTGTCAGAGTGAATTTAAGGACATTAGAAATATTAGACTTCATGAGAAAGGATTATCCCATGAACGCATGGAGCCTTAGAAGTCTGGCACGCCGAATGCTGTATTTTCGAATTCAATTTACTGACCACGATGTCGAGGTAAGCTTAAATGAAGTGGAAGATGCAGTAAAGAAAGAGATTTCCGGCCCAGGAAAGCTTCTTGGCTACAGAGCCATGCATAAGAAGATACTGGAGATACAAGGTTTACAGGTGCCTAGGGATTTGGTTTACGCAGTAATGACCAAAGTGGATCCCGATGGTCTGGAGGAAAGAGGAGGAGTTGGGGAAACGAAGCGACCCGCAGAGATAAAGCGTTTGTGAGTGGGGTGAGTACCAGTGCTAACGAACAACGGACGCTACAAAACACTATATTTTAGCCTGTTCTAAGCGAGTAAAATCGTTTTAGTATCTATTTATTACATGTACAATTAGATTTCTATCACGAATACAAATCAACAGCGAATGATCTAATTGTTGTAGTGTAACTTCCCATCTCACTGTATCGTGATTTTGACTTTATCCCCTTGTCACCCTCCTGAACAATAGCAGTTATTATGTACATGTATAGCAAAAATAAAACACAACTATGTAACTGACTCTTACAGGTACCCCACTTCTGTATTGTGGATAGCCACATGGTCCTTTCACATTTTTGTTTGTTTTGTAGGGATCAGACTGCACTATGTTTTGGATGGTCATGATAAATTGTGGCTATCAAAAAGCCATGTTCCCCCTGTGCATATATGGCGGGCAAGATACATACAGCAGTCGCATCAATTTTCTGAGAATTTAGACATCAAATAATAATCCAAAGATTATTGGAAGATTTTATCTAGACTACCTGTATGAGAGTAGAGGTAGGATTATCCTGTCACATAAACAGAGGATCATCGGGTATCCTAGAATGTGGCCCAATTTTGGTGTAGTTAAATTATGAGTAGTACTGTATACATAGAATGGATGTGGTTTGCTTCCATGTTTTTTACCATACGAACCAGCTTGTTTTACAATAATAGGGCACATGTATATTAAACTTGCTCATCATGTAATATTTAGTTCTTCTCAAAACTTAATGCAATAATTGCCTTTCCTTTGCACCAATGCTCATGCTAAGTGAAAAGTAAAAATTATTTTCATTCCACACCTCATTTTAACTCTGGTAAAGCCAATGAAGTAAGAGTAACACTTAAAATAATTATTTTTACCTTTTAGTGTTGCCTGGAACTCTGAGAATAGACAGGGGAACAGAAACTGATACAATGGCTACAATCCATTGTTTCAATTCTCTGAAAATTGAATTAGTTGGATATATCAAATGTGAAGTTACACTACAACAATTAGATCATTCGCTGTTGATTTGTATTCGTGATAGAAATCTAATTGTACATGTAATAAATAGATACTAAAACGATTTTACTCGCTTAGAACAGGCTAAAATATAGTGTTTTGTAGCGTCCGTTGTTCGTTAGCACTGGTACTCACCCCACTCACAAACGCTTTATCTCTGCGGGGTCGCTTCGTTTCCCCAACTCCTCCTCTTTCCTCCAGACCATCGGGATCCACTTTGGCCATTATTGCGTAAACCAAATCCCTAGGCACCTGTAAACCTTGTATCTCCAGTATCTTCTTATGCATGGCTCTGTAGCCAAGAAGCTTTCCTGGGCCGGAAATCCCTAGATCTTTCTTTACTGCATCTTCCACTTCATTTAAGCTTACCTCGACATCGTGGTCAGTAAATTGAATTCGAAAATACAGCATTCGGCGAGCCAGACTTCTAAGGCTCCATGCGTTCATGGGATAATCCTTTCTCATGAAGTCTAATATTTCTAATGTCCTTAAATTCACTCTGACAAACTAGGTCGTTCCTTAAATCTATGTCATCTTTTCAATCAATGTTTCTACCTTCTGATCCGTGCCTCCGCCATATTGGATCTCACATCTGCATGGGCATCGCAATGCACCCTGGTCTATGGCACACATAGGCCGCCGACTTTTTTTTTTTTTTTTTTTTCCGGCTATGGCACTCATAGGCCACACTCATATTTTTTTATTTTTTTTTTAAAGTTTTTCTTTTGGCTATGGCACTCATAGGCCACGCTCATATTTTTTTAATTTTTTTTTTTTTTCGACTATGGCACTCATAGGCCACACTCACAATTTTTTTTTTTTTTGGTATACATTAGAAAATATAAAAAAGTAAAATTATTAAAACGAAATTGAAATATAAAAAAAAGTAAAAAATAAATAAATAAATAAATAAAAACTACAAATAAAAAAATGTAAAAATAGAAAAAAAAGAAAAAGAAAAATTTTAAAAAAAATTAAAAAAAAAAAACAAAGATGAAAATAATTAATCATTGAAATGAAAAAAAAAATCAGAAATAAAATAAAAAGATCCACAAATGTACGGTCATTCGACGGCTTTTCCCTATGGCACGCATAGGCCACCATAGTCGTCGCCCGGGACGAGTCGAATGAAAGCGAGGCTAGTTGGGCTTCGATGTCTTGTTTTGACAATGCTTTTCCAGAAAAGTCTTGCTTCGTAGTCGATTTGTTTCGCCCTCCCTACGCGTTTTTGTGTTCCTGAATGCCACCGCAACAGAGTGGAATCTTCCACAGCAGAGAAGGTGTTCTTTTTTTCAGTTTTCTCGTTCGCCTCTGAGGAGAAACCAAAGAGACGGAGGCAAGGAGTTCACATTCGCCGAAGGAACTGTTTAAGTTCAGGTTGGAATCGATCTTAGAAAATGTGTAAGCGATCGCATTTAGCTCTAAGTTGTTGTCATTTGGCTCAATGCTTTCACTGGTTTCAGTAACGGGGCAGTTGAAGTTCATTCGCTTGGTTACTGCACCGTAGTATTTATATTTACTTCGTGCGATTCCGTGCACGTGCAATCATGCGAGTGGACGTGAACGCAAATAACTTCTTCCTTTTCGACAGAGGATATCATTCAAGGAGACCTTTTCTTTACCTTAGGGAGGGTATTGGCCATGAAAACCGTGTTGGAACACCACCAGACACCACATAAGCCCACTCTTCCCTTTGTTATGTTTAGCTCAATGTATAATCAACTCTGTTTTTTACTTCTTTTTTATTCTTTATTGTTGTTATATTGTAACTGAATAAGTGTAAATAAATGAACTTGAACTTGAACTTGAACTTGAACATTTAAACGATTTTTCTGAGATCTATCCTGAAACGTAGCAAACAAACTCTAGTCCCCGCGGCGATCGTGAACTCCTTTTCTCCGTCTCAACGAATTGCATTGATCCACTATTTTCTCTTAGAGGTTAACGGTGGAAGATTTCTATCCCCTCTCGTCGCATTCAGAAACACAGCAACTCGTAGGCACAGCGAAATAAAACAACAGGTCGACCACAAAGCAAGAGTAGCCCAACTAGCCTCGCTTTCATTCGACTCGTCCCG
>JAHPZR010012037.1:12500-15000 GCA_019787425.1 Platygyra sinensis
AGAACGGTGACGAAACTTGATCCATACCGCGAGTCGTTTTTTCTCAGTTTGTTTGGTTTCTTTTTTAGCGATGACTTTTGGTTGTGTTACCTATTATCTGCCACAATAAGCACACTTTGTGAAGGAAAAAATGTTGCAGCACGAAAGAAAACAGGTGTCATGTAACACCCATACTTCCCCATAATGGCCAGGTCTTTGCAACGACCGCTTTCTTCTGTCCACAAGGTCACCTTTGCGACGAGGTTCGTCTGTAGTAACATAATAATTGCGGTGTCATTGTTTTTTTCTTCCACAGAGTAGATCATTATCTAACTATTTTGCACTTAAGGGTTTTCAACCTATCATTACGATTTCACAGATAAAGTTAATTAACTGAAACTTTTCATTTAAAAAGGTCTTAAAATTTTTATGACAGCACGTGGAATCCAAAACATACATCAAGTGTCTAATATTTGGGACGCGTTCTCACATAAGAGTCCAAGTAAGCAGTCTACTGTCCCATGTTTCTGAGAAATTACGTCTTAGATTTGAGTCTAAAAACGGAGTAATCTCTATATATTCCTACATTATCAAAATGATTTTTGGCTGAATTCTAAGTTCTGTCGTGGATAGGAAGAAGTAGTAGTTAAGGCGTATTCGTTTTCTCGGGTTTCTGAAAAACTATTGTCGTAAAAAAACTGACAGGTGTAAGAAAAAGCGACAAAGTTAAAAAAGTACTTGGTTTTAAAATGGTAACAGCTGTTTGTGGTTGCAAAGAAAACGTGGAATTCTTTACAGCAATGACGCTTACTCCTTGCTCGACAACCAAGCAGAAAGTAAAAACTCGCTGCATTGGACTCTATACTTGTCTCCTTTCCACACAACACAGACGTAAATTTAATCAACCCCGACAAAGAGGGCAAAGGAGAGAGAGACTGGGATCGACGTTGAATCAAAGTACACTATGCGGTCATTTCACTGTCTTGATATCTCCATGACGACGCGTCGTTCCCAGCATTGTCCTTGACGTCATCATTATCACCTTCGTCCAGTCCTTCCTCCATGAAATACGTATCAAGAAGTTCATTTGCATATCGACAGATTGTTTCATTGCAGCTGTACTCTAATGCCTCTAGACAAGCCACACCCTCGGCAGCCTCAAACAACTCTTTACAGGCTGGAAAGTTTCTGAGCGCCATCTCGAAAAACTGAAGGCCTGTTATGACAGATTCCTGATCAGGGGATTTGATGATGTTTATAAATGCTTCCATGGCTCCGCTGTCTAAAACACTCTTCAGGTAATCTGGTCCATGGTGGGAAATATTGCACAAGCAAAAGGCCGCCTGTTGTGAACAAAATAAAGAGAAACAGGAGTTAAGAAGCTACGGCGCTTTCAAAAGTTTAAGTTTATCGTTTGTAATCCGTGTTAATCTTCTCCATCCTTCACCATCTTTGCTCCTTTATGGTTCATTGTTATCTCTTCAGTATTTTTGTCTCTTACTTACTGGACATTATTTTCAGGCTTCCTTCAATTTAAAGGTATTCTTATACAGGACCAAAAGAACTCAAAAATACCGAAGTGTGCGGGACAGTCTTATGAGCTGAGTGTCTCAAGTGGGGTTTTATTATTTTAATGGAGTCAAAACTTCTTTGCAGTTTATTGAAACTAATTGTACCATGGCAGTTTCTTTTGCAGACTGCTTTCTTCGGGTCTAACAAATGTTCATCCCCCATCACTGTGAATGTAAAAAGGGTGCTTTGAAAAACCCAGAGGTCTAGTTTTTGAGGGATTATGGTTCAAATTATTTAAACCCTTTGTGATACGGGATAAGAGATGCCTTAATGGAATTTCAAAAGTTGATTTTTTTCTTTAGCTGATAGCTATAACACGAGGCACATTAACCTAACGTTTGGTGCGCTGGACTTCAGACAGAGCAGCTTGGGTTTGCACTCAGGCGTGCTCAACTCACTCTGTGTTGTGTTCTTGGGTAAAACACTATACATTCACAGTACCTCTCTCCAAGTAAGTCCAAGGCTGTTACCTAACAATATTTCAAGGAGCCCAGAAGGGCAAAAGCCAAAAAGTTAGGAGCCCAACAGGTAATGTTTTGGGAGCTGCTGCAAAAATTTAGGAGCCCAAAGGACTATCTTGGGTGCCCCAGGCTGCCGGGCTCCTGTTAGGCAGCAGCCTTGAAGTCTGTTAATTGGTGCCGGCAAATGTTGGGGCAACCTGACAGAAGTCTTCATACGAGCCAAGTGACTCATCAGGCTGAAGCTTCTTCTGGTTTCATTAACTTGAAGCAACTTGGAGTATTTCTACTCCCCCCTGGATGGGATGCTAGTCAATTGCAGGGTTACCCCCCTGCATTAAATTCTCCAGTGCCCTTTCATACACCTGGGTGGAGAGAGGCACTGTGAGAGTAGAGTGCCTTGCCCAAGAACACAACACAATGTCCCCAGCCAGGGCTCACACCCGGACCACTCACTCTGGAGTGGAACACACTAACCATGAGGCCATCGC
>JAHPZR010012037.1:20000-26204 GCA_019787425.1 Platygyra sinensis
GAGAAATGTCTGCTCCACAGATAAAAAGGCACATTTAGAAATCATCACTAGTAGGTTTACGTTTAAACCATTTAACTTTTATTATTTCACACTTTTTTGTTGACGAAGAATGTGCCGAAAACTAAGAGACTCCACCACAATTAGAACTGGTTTTGTAAACACACTTCAGACAATTGTTATGTTAATTTCTTGGACTGCTTTGTCAGGTCTTTGTGTATGACTCGTGTATAAGTCGAGGGCGATTTTTTGGGCTGATTTTTGGTCGTAAAAGGTCAACTTATACACGAGTAAATACGGTATGTTCTGTAACTTGTGTTGCTCTGTCTTCAGGGTTGTATATAAGAGCCAGCAGCCGGCGAACTTCGCCGGCTTCTCTGCCAGGTTTCACTGACTACTTTCATTGCCTCACTAGTCAAGATAAGGCAAGGAGATGATGTTTGTCAGGTCCCACAACCGTCTACTTTTCACAAAACTCCAGCTACTTATAATCTTAAAGAAAACCCTGGTTTTTAGTCCTACATGCCAATAGGCCATGTTTGATACATCAGTATTCTTATACGGCCAAGGCTTTCAGGTAAAACTTGTAATTTGTCTCTCATTTCCCAAAAGAGACTTGGATACAAAAAGAACACCACCAGATATAGAATTTGTCCTGAAAGCCTCGGAACCAATATTGACATATTGGATGTGACCTATTTCAAAACTATCCTGCATAGCCTCTGTCAAAATGAAAAAATCCTGTTTCCACCAAAGCATTTTATTCCCGCCATTAAAATTTGTCAATCTACATATCGCCTCCATATTTACCCCTATGTGTGTATCTGCCGTTTACACAGCACAAACTGATTATAATTACAGTAATTCCATCCTACCCTTGGATGGGATCCTCCTGCATCACAGGCTTACCCCCTCCTCTCTAGTATAGAGATTGGCCACTAACCATTTACACCTGGGTGGAGAAAGGAACTGCGAGAGCACACCAGAATGACTCCAGTCTGGCCAGGAGTTGAACCCTTACTGCTTGAGTCCAACCATTAGGTCATGGCATCTCCCACAATACAAAAGAAGCAAAGGTGGGGACTGCCTCCTTTGGCCGACAGTGGCAGACCATGGATAACTGGAAAGACATCTAAGGATTACGTTGCTACCCTATAACCACGGTGTAATGGGGTAACTCGAAAAAAACATGCTGACCCCCCACTCCGTGGACGCCCCCACTACGTTACAGACCAGGTCCACAGGACTACCTACAGGGACGTGTCCCGAAAGTGGGAGCTTCACTCTGTTTGTTTCCACAACAAATAGAATCACTTTGTGATGAATTTTGGAAAAAATTATGGCTGGGAAAATGATAACAGACCACGAGTTTCAGGTCCGCGGCACAAGTTATACAACATTGACACTCTACATTGGCCATTTTTTCCTTTGCTGTGGCTATAAGAAGTAAAGAAAGATCGGGAAATTCTCCTGGAAGCATCAGAACACGTGCTGCTTTGAGTGCATTTCCTGTCACCATTTTGTTCGGGCTATTCTCACATGGGTTTGTGAACTCATCCCAGGCTTCACAAGATTGGCTAAGGCAGAATTGCAAATATACATCAAGTTAGAATAAAAACTAGCGATAAAAAACGACGTTTCGATCTCTCTGAGATCATTTTCAAGTTGTGGAAGACGCGAATGAAATATACATATATAAGTACAAATTAGGGCGTGAGAATGTCCAACGATAAAATATGTGAATACAAGCGCTAAAATGTAAGTGCTAAAATACTATAAAATACAATATAAATAACTTTGCACGGATTGAATCTGCATGAGTGTTTGTTAAAGCGCTAAAATTTAAGTGTTAAAATACTAAAATACTATATAAACAACTTCGCACGGATTGAATCTGACTGTTTGTTCAAAGTTGGTTTAAGCTCCTTTATGAAGAGCATTTCGTAGATCAGGCTGTCGAATTTACTTTGGCACTTTCTCAAGATCTTAAAATCACGATATATGTCACTTGGGACTGTTCCATGTTGCTCTTTAATGTGATTCCCGATTGAAGACGATCCTTTGTGTTCCTCAACGCGCTGATAGAGACACTTGCTGTCGGCCGTATAGCCCGATCTTACAGCTTGTATACACGGCGCAAACATCACATTCCAATGTTGCGGCGTTCCCAAGAGCTGCTTCTGCGCTGAGTTGGCGCGTCTCTGTTCTTTCGATCTGGTGTCACTATCTGAAGCGCTTCATTTACGTCACATAGCTCGTGTGGAAATTGCCTCGCCAGAAACTTTCTTGGTGACAAAATTACTGATGGTCGATTGCACACAGTTGGGCTGAGTACTGAAGTCGGGAGAACGTCTGTGTGAGACGAGCACATTCCAGGTGGAACAGTGTGCCAGGTAGATGACACTTTAAAGGCACGATCCAGGCATTGTTTTTAGCAATGCATTCTTGTATCTAACATCGACGTGGCTCCTTGTAATGTAGTACATAATCCGGTGTCCAGTGGTTTGGTTTCCGTACACCCTTGTCTCCCAAGCGACCATTACATTTTCCGGGATCCTCCGTTTCCCAGGAAGTGGAAGTTTTAAACCGTGTTCACCAAGTTCCATGGTGGAAGCTGACAGATGGATGGATCTCATTTAAGAACAGAAAGGAAGGATTCAGCAACATTTATGTGCAGTGCCGAAGATCAACTTTGAAGATCATAGTTTGTAGAACTCGAAGATCGACTTTGAAGATCGAGTTGGTAGAACTCGGGTAATTTCCCCTGATACCTGAAGGGGGCGGGGGCTCGATCTTCGATAGACCTGCACATTTATTGTGCAGTATCGAAAGATCGACTTCAGGACCAAGTGGGAAATTACCCGAGTTCTAGAAACGCGTATGTGGATGAACACATTTGAACCTAATGCCCACGTCGAACAGCTGAATCATTCCTTTCTGTTCTAAAATGAGATCCATCCATCTGTCAAGCTCTCACTCCATGGGACTTGGCGAACTACGGTTAAGACTTCCCTTCCATGGGAACGGAGGATCCGGAAAATGTAACGGTCCGCTTGCGAGACACAAGGTTGTACAGAAAACCAACTTGACACGGAATTATTTACTACATTACAAGAGCCACGTCGCTGTTAGATACAAGAAGTCATCGCTAAAAACAATGCTGGATTGTGCCTTTAAAGTGTCATCTACCTGGCAACTGTTCCACCTCAGTGGAATGTGATCGTCTCACACAGACGTTTTCCCGACTTTAAGTACCAACCCAACTGTTGCAATCGACCATCAGCAATTTTGTCACCAAGGAAAGTTTCTGGCGAGCCAATTTCCACACTAGCATGTAACGTAAATAAAGTGCCTCTCAGAACAGTGTTACCATTCAAAGATCAGAGATTGGCCAACTCAGCGCGAAGGCAACTTGGGGAACTGGGCTGCAAAATTGGAATTGATATTCGCGCCGTGTATACAAGCCGTAAGATCGGACACAAGATCAAACCGAAAGAAAAGAAGCCGCCTATCATTAACCAGCAACGCGTTGTTTACCATTACAAGTATGGTTTGTGCGATGCAAACTATGTCGGGTATACGTGCCGACACCTCTATCAGCGCGTTGAGGAACACGAAGGATCGTCTTCAATCGGGAATCACATTAAAGAGCAACATGGAACAGTCCCAAGTGACATATATCGTGATTTTAAGATCTTGAGAAAGTGCCAAAGTAAATTCGACAGCCTGATCTACGAAATGCTCTTCATAAAGGAGCTTAAACCAACTTTGAACAAACAGTCAGATTCAATCCGTGCGAAGTTGTTTATATAGTATTTTAGTATTTTAACACTTAAATTTTAGCGCTTTAACAAACACTCATGCAGATTCAATCCGTGCAAAGTTATTTATATTGTATTTTATAGTATTTTAGCACTTACATTTTAGCGCTTGTATTCACATATTTTATCGTTGGACATTCTCACGCCCTAATTTGTACTTATATATGTATATTTCATTCGCTTCTTCCACAACTTGAAAATGATCTCAGAGAGATCGAAACGTCGTTTTTTATCGCTAGTTTTTATTCTGAAATGTGTTTCAAAAAAACTACTTATACGAAACAAGTTAGAACGACCTAAAATCACGAATTGCCAGAAAAATAAAACAAATGAAAGTGACTCATATTCATCTGTTCTTACCATTCATCCATGAATACCACACTGTGAGGCAAGAGAGGAAGAGTGAAGGCTAAGACGAGCCCTTGAACCCACGAGAGAGGGGACCAAAGAAAATGGCAGAGGAAGAAATCACACATTTCTGAAGCATCCCGGTCTTTCATGCCAAGCCACAGCCAAGAGAATGGCAAATATGTAATTATCTACAATGACTTAACTTTGCCCGAGACTGAACCCAGGCCTGGTCACATTTACCCAGCGTAACGCTTGAACTTTCGGGTGTGGACAAAACGTGGGGTAGGCCACATGGCCTAGGCCATGGTGTAGGCCATGGCCTACCCTGTGGCCTACCCTATGGCCTACTCTATGGCTTACCGGTGGTCAGATTTTGTAAAACATTAACACGACATTGGTAAGAGTCGACTGAGTACGCTGCATAAACTTCTATCAATCGAACAGGGGCATCCCAAAAGTCACTGACACGATTTTCAATAGGGAACGAAACAATGCAAATCTTACCGCACTCAGGCTAAAACAATCTATTTGTATCTTTCCTTGGTTTCCTGGCATGTACCTTTCTCTGGTTCACATAATAGCTGTTTAAAATACCTTTCTGGACACCACAGAAAATTATATTTTACATGTTACATGCAAAAATCGGGTGATGTTTGTTTGATATCCCTATGTCCTCATGCTAACGGTATCGCGTCTCAGAGAGTTCTCACGTCCTCGTGCCCCACGACTCAGAGATCGACGGCTCAAATTGCCTCTTTTGTGAGTCCCACGACCCCGAGTCCACGCGTCCCCCAGTCCACACGTCCCTGATTCACGAATCCAGCATCACAGTCCCCGTCCCACATTTAGTCACAGCCCACTGTTCACTTCTTATTTACACTAACACTCCACTAAATGTTACAAACTGACAGCCACTTAAATGGATCGTGGCGCCGCCATTTTGGGTAACGCAATATTGGACCTTCTCCTCCCTTTTATTAAAGCTGAGTGCTTGGCTCGAGGATACGTTGAAGACAGAGAGAAACAGGGTGTTTTAAGGCTGAGTGCTGTAACATTGGCATTGTTTTGTTCCATCTGACTTTGAAAATCATGTTAGTGACTTTTTAGTATACCCCTATTCGATTGATAGAAGTTTATGCAGCGTACTCAGTCGACTCTTACCAATGTCGTGTTAATGTTTTACAAAATCTGACCACCGGTAAGCCATAGAGTAGGCCATAGGGTAGGCCACAGGGTAGGCCATGGCCTACACCATGGTCTAGGCCATGTGGCCTACCCCACGTTTTTGTCCACACCCTGAACTTTCGCTGACATGAGTGATCTATTGGACAAGCTGTCAGTGAAATGTTTATTTTTGCTTTTTTTTATTTTATTTGGCGCATGGTCCGTGGAGGGGTTCACAGGGGTAGTTCGCGGACTCGGTCCATGGGGGTAGTCCGTGGACCAGTCTGTAGGTAGTCTCTGGACCCGGTCCGTAGTGGGGTCCACAGACCGGGCGTTAGGGTTTTCAGGTTACAGGGTAACCTGAAAAATCTGTAGATAAATATACTGTACTTACAAATACCTTTAAAAAGGTCGACCATCGGAACACATAATCCCCTGAGCCCGCAAAATGTCTCTGCACTCCTGAGAATCGCCAGAGAAGTTGCCCAGAGCCCAGGCACATTGATCTTGAAGTTGCACATTTTGTCCAGTAAGATAGGTAATGAGATATGCGGCAGAGGCTTTCAATACTTTCATTGTATCGTCATGAACTCCTGTAGCTAAATTAGTAATGCACCAAGCCGCTTCCAGTTGAAGCTGGGCGTTGTTGCCTGTCAAGTGTCCTACCAAAGCTCTCAAGCTGTTGTCCACCGCTAAAAAGACGCTTGATGAGTTTCACTGCCTAGTGCAAAGGCCTTTCTTAGGCTTTTAAGACTGTTAAGAATATTTTTGTCAGATTTCTGGATAGTCTTGGCTAATTCTTGAACTTGTTCAACGGTGTAGTCTTCAACTTCGCCAATCATTCTCGATTTCGGAGAAGCGAACTCGTTTC
>JAHPZR010012038.1:0-11552 GCA_019787425.1 Platygyra sinensis
ACATTACGTAATCATTTCGAAACTACTACAACTTTCTATAAACGACCTAAACAGTAATCAAGAATGTTCTGGAAATTCATAGAATATTCGATAAACATGCTAAATATCATGTCTTCTGTCCATCCTTCCCCTCCTCGATGAGCTGTAGGCTCATCGACTGTAGAACTCTGCAGCCTTGTTAGTCATCTGTCAGTCGTCTGTTTCGCACTCCAGCGGGCATAATCTTGATATGGGCCTTTCAAAGATTTTCTGACCAATTCTGACTTTAGCAACTCTCACATGTCCATCTTTGCCAGGAATCGTCTCAGCTATTCTGCCCAATGGC
The DNA here is from genome assembly GCA_019787425.1 of Platygyra sinensis. NCBI lineage: Eukaryota > Metazoa > Cnidaria > Anthozoa > Scleractinia > Merulinidae > Platygyra > Platygyra sinensis. The sequence goes on from JAHPZR010012038.1 coordinate 326, forward strand.
CATTGTCCTCGTGGCGTATCCGGAGAAATTACTAGTACTGTATCGCCAACTTTTAAGTCTTTGCCGTGTTTTGAACCATTTTTTTTCTGGCATTCAAATTCGGCAACCATTTCTCGCATCCACCGATTCCAAAAGTGGCGAATTAATTCTTGAAAGCGTCTCCATCTTTTACGAAGGTAAATCAAATTTAATGTCAAACACAGGGAGTGCTTGCGCAATCACCCGAGCCAGAGGCTCATGATACAGTGCTTGACAATTCCAGATCGAATTGGAATTTGGAAATGTTGGTTTTTGAGGAGAGGGGAAAACCGGAGGACCCGGAGAAAAACCTCTCGGAGCAGAGAAGAGAACCAACAACAAACTCAACCCACATATGACGCCGGGCCCGGGAATCGAACCCGGGACACATTGGTGGGAGGCGAGCGCTCTCACCACTGCGCCATCCCTGCTCCCCAAATCCAAAACCAATGGAGATACCTACCGACCAATGAGAATCCGGTAGATTTTGTCACGAAAGGCGTAACAGTTCCAGAACTTGCTAAAAAGAATTCATGGTGGGAAGGACCAAGTTACCTGAAGGAGAAACCATCAGAATGGCCAATAAACAAGATCACACATGTCAGTGCATCTGATACAGAAGTCAGGAAGAGTAACAAGTGCCAGCTAGACACCAGCGATAGAAGAGACAGAACGATGGTGGTAATCGAAGAAGATGATGAATCGCGCTTAAAGCCAAAACGTTTGTCGAGCTGGTTGCGACTGACCAGAATCCAAGCATGGATTTACCGCTTCCTGAACAACTGCTTACTTCCAATTGGCAGACGAACGAGGGATGAACTGACTGTCGAAGAAATTCAGGATGCTGAGATCAGGATCATAAAAGCCGCACAGAAAAGGTCGTTTGAGGCAGAGTATTCAGCGCTATCCTCTGGAAAACCACTTCCCATGAGCAGTAAATTGCTTAAGTTAAAGCCAAGACTGGACGAAGACGGCGTGATGAGATCCGAAGGTAGATAAGAGAATGCCGAGTACTTACCATACGACGTCAAGTATCCCATGATATTGCCAAGAAAAGAGTGGGTAACGAAACTGATAGTGAGGTGGTATCATCAACAAGGAAATCACACAGCAGGGACAAACCAAACGTTGGCGATGCTTTCATCGCGTTTCTGGTTAATGCAAGGTCGAGAACAATTAGAGAGTGCGAAGGAGAATGTTATGAATGTCGAAGAAGAAAAGCAAAGGCAGCTCAGCAGGTAATGGCAATTCTGCCAAAGATCAGGTTGAAGATGCCACTTCGTGCTTTCGCTCGCACAGTGGTTGATTTTGGAGGCCCGTTTATTACAATGCAAGGAAGAGGAAAGCGCAGGGCTAAAAGATACCTTTGTCTGTTCACATGTTTAACTTCAAGAGCCGTACATCTGGAGATTGCATATGGTCTCGACACTGATTCGTTTTTAAATGCGTTTTGTCGAATGGCAAGTCGGCGAGGGTTGCCAGAAGAAATCATCTCGGATAATGGGACTAATTTCGTGGGAGCCAATCGAGAACTACGAGAACTAGTGGAGAAACTAGACAAGAACAACATTGCAAGTTCACCTGCTAATAGAGGGGTGAAATGGCATTTTAACCCTCCTCTAGCTCCTCACTATGGGGGAGTACATGAGACGATGATTAAGGCAGCTAAGAAAGCAATATATGATTTATTAGGAAACGCCGATGTAACAGACGAGGAGCTCATGACAGGCTTTACAGGTGCTGAAGGATTTATAAATTCCCGTCCGTTAACCTATCAGTCAGCCAATCCACCAGATGACGTTCAATTAACGCCAAACCATTTTCTTCATGGTCAAATCGGTGGAAAATTTGCTCCAGAATCTGTGGACGAGACAGATTTTAATCTTCGTAAAAGATGGAGACGCGTTCAAGAATTAATTCGCCACTTTTGGAATCGGTGGATACGAGAATGGTTGCCGAATTTGAATGCCAGGAAGAAATGGTTCAAACACGGCAAAGACTTAAAAGTTGGCGGTATAGTATTAGTAATTTCTCCGGATACGCCACGAGGACAATGGCCATTGGGCAGAATAGCTGAGATGGTTACTGGCAAAGATGGACATGTGAGAGTTGCTAAGGTCAGAATTGGTCGGAAAATCTTTGACGGGCCCATATCAAGATTATGCCCGCTAGAGTGCGAAACAGACGACTGACAGATGACGAACAAGGCTGCAGAGTTCTACAGTCGATGAGTCTACAGCTCGTCGAGGAGGGGAAGGATGGACAGATGACATGATGTTTAGCATGTTAATCGAATATTCTATGAATTTCCAGAACATTCTTGATTACTGTTTAGGTCGTTTATAGAACGTTGTATGGTTTCGAAATGATTACGTAATGTCTAGATATATAAACCTGAGTAATAAAAAACGAAATTGTAGCGTTGACACTGATTAAAAAAGGCGCCTCTGAGAAAGTCATGAGAGTGTTAAACCAACACAACATCAAAGTGGCGCACAAACCCATCGGCACCGTCGGCTCCTTTTTTAAAAGACCGAAAGATCAACGAAAGAAAGAGGACACAAGGGGCACTGTTTACAAGATCAAGTGCAACGATTGCGATGCAGCCTACATCGGCCAGACGTCACGCGCTTTAAAAACCAGAACCAAAGAACATTCTAAAGCCGCCGCGTGTTTTGACAACAACTCTCAACTGGCCTAACATTCCCAGAAAACTGGCCACAGCTTTGATTTCAAGAACGTGTCAATTCTTCATGTTTGTCCCCGATGGAACTAGCGGTTGTTTTTAGAAGCGTGGTACTCCAATAAGGAAGAGAACTCAATCAACGAGCACGTTGAGTTTCCACGTGTATACCTCAATCTCAAGAATTTTTAGAACATTTTTTAACACGCGCGTCATGCATATTTGTCACCTACTTGCCTATTTTACCATCGTTAGTCTTAATTGCAAACCTGGGTAATGTTTATCCTAAATTCCGGAAAATTCCATGATGTAATGTTAGAATATTCTAGAAAGACTGTAAGAAACTATATAATAAGTAGCAGTAGAGTGCTGGAGCGGTGTTTTTGTGTGAAAGTGTGTTCATTTAGTAATTCAGAGTTCAGTATTCACGCGAGTTACAAGTCACAAGTACGAAAGAAAATAAAGGGGTCAGCAAAGAAGATTAATTTCATCTCAAGGTCTATCACGAAACCATCAGTAACTTTAGGGAAAACATTGATATTAAGTTTCGTTAACTTAAAAATTGTGTAAGATTTCTTGACTAGCAAGGTAAATCCAAAAAAATCAATGAGTCATGATTAATAATACCAAACAATTAGTCTCCTAAAGTATGGAGAGATTAATAATCCATAGAAGCGGTATTTCATGACCTAAAACGACGCGCGCTTGTTCCACGCGAGATTCCACGCGCGACCATAGAAAACACGGAGCCAAAAAGGTGCCCTCTCTGCCCTTTTGTCCTGAATGGCCTCGTTTTGTCCCTTTTGGCCCTCAAAAGTCCTTTTTGTCCTGTGTTGTGGCATTTTTGTCCTGTATTGTGTCCTTTTTGTCCTTCGCATAAAAGGTTAAAATTCGCTGGAACTGTTTTATTTTTGTTGAGATCTCGAACTGTTAACATGACTAAACGCGTGTGCCGTGATTGCCCAATTCCGAATTGTGGAGCAAAATATCTCGTTAGATTGTCTAATCATCTCACAGATTTACATGGATTAGATTATATCAATCGAAGGAAGTGGTTACAAGAAGCGAAACTACAACCCAAGGTTAGAGTGATGATCTATCCAGCAAAGAGGAGCCAGGGATTAAGACCTTCAACAAGTGAAACACCTCTATCAGTGCAGGAAGAGGAAAAGGATACAATAGTCCATCACTTATCAACACCTTGAAGAGTAAAGAAATCCCTGAAATATTTACCAAGAGGACTAAAGAAATCACTGAAATCTCTACCAAGAGGCGTTAGAAAAGCAGCCAATAACATCAAGCATTATAAATGAACAGCAGATTCAGTTCCTGAGTGGCTCACTTTGTAAAAAAAGTGATTTAGCTTAATAGCTACATAAAGTTTTTTGATATGATATCATACGTCATTGATTGGATATAACAAATTCTTATTTCAAATCATGCATTCATGATTTGATATAATAAATCTCGATTTCAAATCATAAGTTTATTATTTGATATAATAAATCCTGATTTCAAATCATATGTTCATGATTTAATATAATAAATTATTTTTTTCCAAATCATGCAGTTATGATTTGATATAATAAATCCTGATATCAAATCTTGCATTTATGATTTGATATAATAAATCCTGATTTCAAATCATAAGTTTATGATTTGATATAATAAATCCTCCATTTAAATCATGCGTTCATGATCTGATATAATAAATCCTGATTTCAAATCATGCGTTCATGATTTGATATAACAAGTCCTGATTTTAAATCCTGCATTCATGATTTGATATATCACATTATTATTTGATATCAGTGATTTCATGATTTACATGTAAGTTAACAAGTATGATTTAACTTAATACATGATCGGTGCCAGTACATGTGACAAGTCATGAGACGATCTCAGTCTCAGACGCGGGAAACTCAAAGATGTCGGACCGATACATCAAGGTCAAAATCTTATGCTGTGTCTCAGGTGGTCCAAAGGGCTGTTGACAAGGCTCAACTTACTTCTACGTACAAGACGCACGCGAAGACAACAATGGCTTACCTGTTGTTGTTGTTGTTGTTGATTCGTACCTCCGTATATATATATATCGATGTTTTCACCGGATGCATGCCACCAATTACTGCTTCAGATCGTGCACAGAGAAGAATTGAAAGTGAACTGAATTCTATCCGCCAAAGTAGAGTTTTCAAATAGTGAAAAAGGACGAAGAGATCGATACGAGCTCCTGGGTACACGAAATTTCACACCTTTCAAAATGGACGCCAAAAAATGGCGCGAGAACCGCGAGAGCCTGGTATCTAATTTGGAAAGCCGCTGATCGGTGCTTGTTGAAGGTCGCCTCGGGCACTCAAAATGCTGCCGAAGGTCGTTCGTCGTTTCGTGACAAGTCGTTTTGAAACACTTTTAAAGTCAATTTCGTTTCAAATGTAACCTCGAGGAAAAATCAAATTAGTTAAAAGCGTTACAGGTTATCGAACAGACTTCTTCAGTGTCCATTTCAATTTTCTGCGGTTTCCTATTAGTCACCTAACTTTCTGACGACTTCGCGAGTCGTCGCGCTCGTTTAACACAACTGAATTCATGCCAACTTCATGCCAGGCTGTTTCACTCCTGTTAAAATAGCCAAGGTGTGTTATGATTGCTCTGGTAGATTTCTCCAGTTGAAGAACATCTACATCTCATTAACTTATGGTGTGTTCAAACAGATCTCAGTTAAGGTGTGTTATCAATAAACACAAAGGTGTGTAATCATTACACACCTTTTGTGTTTCCTTACACACATTGGTGTGTTTCCTTACACACATTGGTGTGTTTTCTTAAACCGTGAAACAGAACAGTGAAAAGGTGTGTCACCACTGCACACCTTGGTGTGTTTGGAAACTCATAAGGTGTGCTAGGGAAACACACCTTATTTAAGAGTGTATCGATACCCTTTTTAGCTGTTTCCAAAGGTCTTGACCAATTTCCATAGCTGGCGACGCTATTCCCTTCACCCTCTCTGTCTCGTCTTGACCTTTGGTCTTTAACCCGCTATGGTTTCCTATCTCGATCTTTGGCTTTTGTTCGCTTTCCTCAACATCGCTGCAATCCGCCCCACTGACATAATCCTATTCTAGCCCAAGCTCCTTGTCGATCTCTTTTTCTACCTTGACTTGTTTTCTTTTTACCTCTTCTTTAGCGTTGACGAGTTCGTCTCTCTTTTGCAGTGATCGAGCTATGAAGAAAGATTACACCTTCCAAAAAGTGATGGAAACCCAAAAAGATCTGAAAGATACAGATGGATTTGATTGGTTAGAATCGACAGAACTAGCCATTGATAAGCGGAAACTCTTGCTTAATCGATTGCTTGTGAAGCAACCCATCTCACAAGATGAAGAATAGAGCTACTGTGTTTTGTTCTCAATAAAAAGGTATTTCAAACCGATGTATAGTGTGTTGTTCTATTGCAGTTTATTTCTTTGTTAAGGGGACTTCAGTCTTATTGTTCATTGCATCCTAATTTCCCGATACTTTGTGTTAAACACTTCGCAGTTGTTGGAACTTCGTTGTCAATAAATGTATTTTTTATTCATTTCAAATCTCTCTATTAACAAGCAGAAAAGTCTCTTAAGAAAACGTGCTGTTCAAAAATATTTATTGTCGCGTGTTTAAATTAAGCGCTCCGAGCTGCTTTCGTTGTAATTTCAATGATAGAGCTGTCCCATGGGTTTCTCTGTTTGAGTTTGTATGCAAATCTAGGGTTGAATTAAGTGTAGTTCAGTGCGTAACTAACGGAGCGGAAAACTCGAGCAGTTAGCTAAGAATTAATTCTCTCTTTCTCTCTCCTCAGCAAAGCTGAGAGTTCAGATAAAAACTTAACAGGTATTTTCATGAACCAGTCGGGGTTAAAAGAGCCCGGTTTCGAAAATTGGAGAACGTTTTCAAAGAAAGCTAGAGAACCTTATTGCGCTTTCAAAAATTTGCGTTTGTCAACGTTTCCGAATCACGGACAGTTAAAAAAGCGTTCAAAGCAGTTTGATAATCATAGACGCTAGTGAAAAAAGCCATCTTCACGATAATCGTTTCGAAAATGGAACAAAATTTTCCAATTTCCAGCCAGTACAAGTTGAATGAAGGAATGACGCTTTCGTTAAAATTCGCGCTTTAATTTTAAACAGATAATAGAGTTTTCCAACCAGGGTTAAGTATTAGCGGGTAAGTTTAGACAAGCTTATTGTTTTCATGTTCTGGAATGACGCTTATTAGTAAACCTATGCCGAATTAGAATGGAGGAAATCCACATTAGTATGCAGGAAGACACTATTAGTATGCAGGAAATTTAAGGAAATCCGCGGAAATCCGCAATCCGGCTAATTTCAATGAACATCTACTACTTACGAGTTGCAGTGGGCGACCACATTATGCCAATCGCTTTTCCTCGCGATATTTTTATCATATACACCTAATTGCAATAACGTTGTCATAGAAAAAAGCAAAAAGCGAAATAGGAATTAATTAGGGAAATTTAAATTCCCATTGTTCTCAGATCCTGTACATGAATAAAAATGTAATGTAAATGAATGACATGAATAAAAAGAGTGTATTTTTCATTCATATACAGTATCTTAGAACAATAGAAATTTAAATTTCCCTAAGTAATTCCTATTTGGCTTTTTGCTTTTTGCTTTTTTGTGTGACAACGTTATTGCAATTAGGTGTAAATGCCACTACTATTTTAGTGGAAAATACACCACATCCGGGATTCGGGTAACATAGTTTGCATATCCTAACTTGTGAAGATATTGATGACTTCACTGATATCTTGTATGAAGCTTGAACTATACTTTAATTTGTTGCTGTATGATAGAAACCTTATCGAATTTTCTTCGAAAGTCTTCAGCAATCTTCGATTGTCTTGGGAAATCTTCGGTAATCATCGGAACTATTCGGGAAAAGTTCGGCAATTTTCAGGTGGCGCAATTTCTTGAGAATTTCCAGAAATCACCTTCGAAAGACGCGCGAAAATCTTTGGAAGGTCGTTATCATGAAGTGTTTTTATGAAGATAAAGAAAATAATAGATGATTGCTTGTGGACATGGAATATCTCTTCTCGTGTTTAAGTTGGTATCTCACTTATTCGCTGCGTTCACTGGTGGCTTATCAAGTTTTAGTATCACCCAACTAGTGGACTAATGAGTAGTATAGTAGTTGGGGGTTCGAGCATACTTTTCCAGCACATTTTACCAGCATATTTTATCAGCACAGTTTTCTGAATTTAAATTTATTCAAATTATAAATCATATAATCTGAACCAAAACCAAAATCTATAATCAGAAAATATAAAATGAAAATAAAGTTTGTTTATGAATTAACTAGAATACCAATAGCAATTGTCTGATTTCCATCTCTTAAGATTACATTACAATTAAGTGATTCATTGGTATTTAATTCAAGAATAACAATTATTACTTTCCCTTGAGAGTTATCTTGAGTCACAAAAGAAAGCTTATCATTTTTGAGTTGAACAAATTCTGCATCATATAATTGATCTTCAGTATGTAATTTACAGATGTAACCTTTAGTTATGAGATTTTTAATATGATAAAATATAAATTTACCTTTAACTTTTTTATTTTTAACTTGAATTAATTTAGCTTCATGATGAACTATATCAATACTATTTAAAGCTTCTATGAAAGAACAGCTATTAAATTGATTATCATATCTTTCAAAAATATTATCTCCATAATAAGCTGAAATAGGAACAAATATAATATTTTTAAAACGATATTTCTTAATTTTATTGGTAAAATCAGCAACAACATGATTATATTCTTTCTGATCCCAATTAATTGTATCCATTTTATTTATACATACAATTAATGAACTAATTCCCATTCCACGAGCAATTAAAGTATGCTCAATAGTCTGACCTAAAAGTCCAGCATTATACTCACCTTTTCGTATAGAAATAATTAGAATTGCAACATCTGCTAAAGCTATTCCAAATATCATTTCTTTAACTAATTCTTTATGACCTGGAACATCAATCATTTCATAGCTTTTTTCTTGATATTTAAATGAAACTCTATTTAAACCATAAGTCTTACCTTTAGCCTTCTCAAGATCATCTTCATCTGATATATGAGCCAACCACCGATTTGACATCTTTAGTTGATCAGCTTTATTTTTAATTTTTTGAATAGCTCTATCTTTAATAGTATTAGAATCAACTAATATACGACCAGCTAAAGTACTTTTACCATGATCAACATTACCAATAAGTACAAATTTCATAGTTAATTATAATATACAATAATAATTAAATTATAAAATCTGAACCTAAATTAATATTTCATGTTATGAAAACTAAAAATTTCAATATGAATAAGACATCTGCTCAATGTTGAACCATTGTTTTTTGATCAGATAATGGTCGTACGATTTTTCTTAACCAATCACCATCTAACAACACTCAGATCATAAATTTTTTAAGAAATAAAAATTTTTTAAAAAATTTTTTTTCAAAAAAATATTCTTTCATATAATAGTATAGAATGTGTGAAAGTGTTATTCATGATGAATTCAAGCGTGAGAAAGAATATTTATGCCCCATTTGTGATCTACAATTAGTAGAAGTTGATAAAGCGGTTGAGTCATGTTGTAGTGAACAGGATATGGAAAATGTAAATGGTATGAATATCTGTATAAATTGTGGTTTAGTTCATGGTTGTGATTATGTCACAGAGTGCTTCAATTTCTATGAAAATATGCATCTGATAAAACATAAATCGAGATATCATCGAAATTACCATATTGATAATGTGTTATTTAGTATATCTAGTGAGAATGATATTCAATTGACTCATAAACAAAGGAGTCAGATGCATAAAGTATTCATTGAGATTGATAGTGTTCTTCATAAAGTTAATCATGGGAAAAAACGGATAATAAGCATCAAATTCATCCTCAAGCAATTATTCAAGATGCTCGGGCTTCCTTACAAAGATATCTTTGTAACAAAGTCTAAGAGGACGCTAAAATATTATGAACGATATTGGGAAAAGGTTCAATCATTGATAGGTGATAGAATTCAGTTGATAATTAACAAATGAATTTTTCATCATATTTCACCAAATATTTATCAACAATGGGACTGTTGTCTGTCACATAATCATCAATGTTCTTCATTGTGTTGTAAATATGAGATGAATTGAAATTTCCGCTTCTCATCATATCTTTTATTTCATTTAGCAAATGTTGATAGCTTTGGTAAGCATTTGTACAATTTTGGATTTTAAGATCAAGGTTTTTATGCGACATCCAACCCTGGATTAAAAGTGCTGCGGTGCTGATGGCAACCAAACTAATACCACCGGTTGCTATACTGGAAGCTAAACCACCGGATGCAAATATGATGGATAATGAGTTCCCAAGTAATTTATGTTTTTTGAATCTTTTTAATGCTTGTTTGTAGGCCCAACACTTTTTATGATATGTGTGGTAGTAAGACTTTAATTCTTCAATCTGTTCTTCTGTCAATTCATCTGAAATATGATTCCAGTTGAATATATTTTTTTGCGATTCTTTCATATATATATTGTTTATACTACGATTTTGTTGGATACACAATATAATAATCCGGAAATCTGACCACACAATGGGGATCTTTTTATGAATGTTGGTGTTAGAATACTAGGTATGGCATATGTATACCCCCGGTCTGATGAATAGCAGCTATAGAATCGACCGAAAGCATCATGTAGAATGCTATGTGAGTGTAATATGTTTGATCGTTTGAATATTCTTTCAAGAAAGCGTGTTATGCGTCCATTTCCAGGACCGATGAAACCAATCTCGCCATTGTTTTCTTCTAGAACTTCATCTATTGTCATATATGCCTTGCAATTTTTGAAGTAAATATATTGATATACTAAAGCAGACTTTAGTATAACATCATCAACATGTGGATGCTGTTGTTTGGTTTTTTTGAAGAAATATTTAACATAAGCAATAATATCACTTATCATATATATATTGGTTGGATTATATGACAATTCAAGCATGTAAATATTTGATGTAGAAAGTACTGTGTGCACTTCCATCGAGTGAACCATCATTTGTATTAAAGAAAAATTTGATATGAGCTAGCCTATCGATTTTAAAGATTGCGTTGATTGTTATGGGTGTCCAATTCGATTGTGCATCGAGTTTCAAAGTGTATAGATCTGGTGGCGCATCAAAACCATCCCAAGAATCATGATTGATAATGAATCTACCACTTCCTTTGTAGAAATCAGTGTATATTATATGATAATAACCAATCAATTGTATAACAAGACGTTCATGAACGCGTATCGTGGTTTGAAATGGGTACTGATCAACATTGGCTGGAAATTTAACTAGTTTTTCATTGTTATGTTTCAAATCAGTTGTGAAATAATAATATTCTCTGTATTTTAAAGCATTTTGAATATGAGAATCAATTTGTGATTTTGTGATGACATCACTTCCATTGACTGCATCAGCAACACCTGT